>PVLC010006459.1:0-37249 GCA_004027655.1 Graphiurus murinus
TTTTTTTTTTTTTTTTTTTTTTGCGGTACTGGAGATTGAACTCAGAGGCATTCTACCTCCGAGCTACACCCTCAGTCCTATTTTTTATTCTTTATTTTGAAACCGAGTCTCACTAAGTTGCGGAGTGCCTCACTAGGTAGCTGAGGCTGGCCGCGAACCCGGATCCTCCGGTCTCAGCCTCCCGAATGCTGGGATTACAAGCGTGCGCCACCACGCCCGGCTTCTAATACACATTTTTTAAGTGGCTCACATAGCTGACTTTTGAATGGCTTTTATCACTCCTATAAAATTTCCCACCTCATCATGCATGGTGCCTACGTTTTACACTAGGTCCTTGAAATATTGATGATAATTATTTACAGCCCCAGTTTAACAGTTCACACAATTGGAACATCCCTGGCTCTAGTGCTGTGGACTCTTTTTATCTCTTGACAGTAGCAAGCAGATCCGGGCATACAGATATGTTGCTATTTTCCTCACTGTTTTGTGTCCTACAATTATTTTTACTCAATGTTTAACATGCTGTTCAGACCAATAGTCAAGTCTCAGCTGTGATTTTTGGCCTGGGAACGGACACTTCTCCTCCACCTCAGGCCATTAGTGTGATGGCTGTTGTTGCTGCAGTAGGTGTTTTTTGGTTTTCACAGTTTCTAAATCCCTTCCTCTTTTGTCAATTATTCCTGTCTGTTAAGTGTAAGACTTGGAGGATGAGAAGGTTTTCCTGAGCATTTCTGTTCCAGCCTCAGTGTTTAACATTCAGTTCTATCTGTTTACTCCTCATTTGTATAAAAGAAGAACCACAGAAGGGTTCTTTCCTTCCTGTTCTACTGGAATACTTCAGTGGCCTGTTGGTGGATGTGGAGCTCTTGGAGAGGAGAGGCCCTGCCCACTATAGCCCTAGTTTGAGATTTTCTCAGTGTTTCTTCTTTACCCTTGGTCTTAGTTACTCTCTATGTATTATGCGTCTAAATACCATTAAGGGGTGGAGCTTCTAAATGTGTCTTTTTTTTCTCCCTTTTATAAATAACAAACCCGCCAAGGTTGCTGGGTAATCACATTTGGGAGTTAGACTAACCCTTCCCAGCCCATATTTCATATCTCTTGTGCTTTCGTAAAATACTATTTCCAAGTAAAAATTTTTTTTAAGTACTGGGGATTGAACCCAGAACCAAGGGGCATTCTAACTTTGATCTATATATCTCCTAAAAAACAAAATTGAGACAAGGTCTTCCTAAGTTGTTGGAGGTCTCACTAAGTTGTTGAGTCTGGCTTCAAACATGCAGTTTTCCTGTCTCAGCCTCCCAAGTACTGGGATTACAGGTGTGCACCATCACATCCTAACTCTAAGGTCTAAGGATTTAAAATCCTCTCCCAGTGCCAGGTGGCTTCTTCTTTAACCTCTACCAGTTATGGAAGAACTGTTCTTGGGATTGTGGGCTGGCTAGGTATGTTGTCCTCCCTTCCGTGTGTTTTGCTGCTACTCCTCCTTCAGTGACACTGGACCTACGATCTGGGAAGGCACAGGTTTTGTACTCTGTTCCTCATGACTGAAGATTTCTGCTTCATAGAATAAAGTCAATAAGTGGTTCTACAGGGCACTCTGAGGAAGCCTTCTTCATGTCTCCTATCTGGTACCCAATCTCTCTTGGAGGACTCAGTGGAAACCCAGGAGAAAGGCCTTGTGTTTGGACTCCCCTCTTGTTCCTGGGATATCCAAGGAGTCAAGATAGTCACAGCAGGTTATTGTGAACCTATGAGAATTTGATAAAATATTTTTATGGTTTCATTGCCATCCTTTATTCATGGCTTCTACCTCTTCTCTCAGGTACAATGTATACATCCCAGCGTTTCCGTGGAATTTAGCAACATCCTTGGGAATGTGGTTGGCCTACTGTTTCTACAACCTCAACTCTGACAGGCTCAAAAAAGCATGGTTTTGTAGATTCATGAGAGTTTAACTCTCATTTCTTGTCACATGTTTATTTTTTCCATTAAACTTTTTTTTTATTTCTCATCATTTTATAATATCATAAGATGTCTCTTGGTGGCTAGGGGTAGGGTTATTATTATTATATCTTTCTTACTTCATGTTGTATGGAATTATCCCTCTTAAAGAAGTGCTAATTTTTGGCTGGTTTGTTTGCTTCTTTTGCTTTCAATATTTTTGTTTTACTTTAGATAAAATTTAATGATGACTATTCAAGCTCACTAATTCTTCACTCAGTGTTATCCTGTCTTCTGATAAGCCCACCAAAGGAATTCTTCATCTCTGATATATATTTTAATTGCTCACACAGCAGATTTCTTATAGTTTTAATAAGTACTATAACATTTACCATGTCTTTATATTTGGTACCTATTTTTTTACAACAGATCCTTGAAAAAGTATGAAACATGCTGGATTTGGTGGTGCACACCTGTAATCTTAGTGCTTGGAAAGCTAAGATAGGAGGACTGAAAATTTGAGGCTAGCCTTAGCAACTTATTGAGGCCCTTAGCAACTGAGTGAGACCCTGTTTCAAAATAAAAATTAAATAGGAATGGGGGTGTATGGCTCAGAGGCAAAATACCTCTGGGTTCAATCCCCACAACCAAGAAAAGAAAAGAAAGAAAAAAATAGACAACATGAATGAATACCATCTTTATATTTTAAAATAACTATTCTCTACTTTCTTTAATAATTCTTTATGAATTATTTGTTATGAAGGTACTAAGCCTCCTGAATAGTCTTAAGAAAATTGTATTTTTCTTTAAATTTGTTTTGAAATATATCTTTCTGTTTTATAATGCATTCTTTGATTAAATTTTTAGCAATAAACATTAAAAAATTCTGAGTATTCTCTCTGATTCTGTTTTATTTTTAATGACATGATTTTTTAATAGTCTCACCACCTACATATTTGAAAGACTACAATACACAAACATAAAAGGAATACATGGTGGCCTTTATAAGCCACCAGGCAGAGACACTGAATATTGGGTACTGGTAAGAGAAAATAGTATGTTGAAGAGCAGTGTATATATTTCACTATGTTACAGTGAACAAAGTTGGTACTTGTCTCTATTTCAACATAGAATACCTCTTGGAAGAGTTCAGTGAGAACAAGTAAGAACCCTTGAGTGATGTGGGGGAATGCTGACTTGTACAGAAGTTGGAAGACTTATTTTACACATTACATGTTTATTGTTTAAATATTTTACCATGTGCAAATATTGTGGAGTGAAAACAGCATAATTTTATCATGAAAGAATGTCAAGTTTTGTCAAATGATTTTCATATCTATTGAAATAACTATATGGTTTCTATCCTTTACTAGGTTAATATAGTAGTATGTTACATTTATAGATTTGTATATAATAAACCATTATTAAATACCTGGAATAAATCCCACTTGATCATGGTGAATGATCCTTTCAACTTGTTGTCAAATTCAGTTTGCTGTTTTTTGCTTTTTTTTTTTTTTAAGATATTCCCATTAATTTTCATCAGGGAATCGGGAACTATTGGTTTATAAGGTTCTTTTCTGGCAATATTTTTGTAGAATCATAGGAATCTGGAAAAATTTTTGGAAGAATTTGAATTATTGATGTTAATCCTTCTGTAAGTATTTGGTAGAATTCATTGGAATCCTTTGGGTCCTTTGTTTTTCTTTGATGGGAAACTTTTTGTTACTGATTCCCTAACCTTACTGGTTATTGATCAGTTCCGATTGTTTATTTCTTTGTGACTCAGTATTAAAAAGTTGCATGTGTCTAGGATTGTATCCATTTCTTCTAGGTTATCAAATTTGTTGGTATCGAATTATTCATAGTAAGTCTCATCATTCTTTTTATTTCTGTGGTGTAAGTTGAAGTATCTTCTCTTTCAATTTATTCATCCCCCCCTTTTTTTTAGTTATGTTATCTAAAGTATTTTTCTATTTGATTACCTTTTTTAAAAGATGACCTTAGCCAGGCATGGTGGCACCTACCTGTACACATACCTGTAATCCCAACACTTAGGAAGGTGAGACAGAAAGATTGCACCTTTAAGGCCAGCCTCAGCAACTTAGCAAGACCCTCAGCAACATACTGAGACCATATGTATTTCAGACTGAAACAGGAATGGGGCTCTAGTTCAGAAGTAGAATGTCCTTAGGTTCAATACCAGTTACCATTTCCCCCCCCAAAAAAGAGATTATCTTAGTTTTGTTGAACTTTTCTATTTTTTTTTTAGTATCTATTTATTGTTGCTCTCATCTTTAAATGTGCCCTTCTGTCTACTAAATTTGAGATTTGTTTGTTCTTTCTGTGATTTTATAAAGTATCTTCAGGGCCAGCCAGGTGTTGGGATGGGCCTGACTCTGAGTCCACTTGGATGGTAATGGAGCCTGTGACCCCTGTGACTGGCCTGACCTAGGACTATAGGTATTTGAATGTCACTGGACGGATCTAGAGCTTGATTCTGTTGGGTTGGACAACTGCAGGTAAGAAGCTCAGGGACCCTGGATCTGGCCTGGTGGTGGGATTGAGGCACATTCTGGAGCCACTGGAGTTGGCCCAGAAGGGAAGCTAGTCTTGGAGTCTGATTATGCTTCTCAGGCCTGGAGGCTAAATATATAGCTCGTCTCTGGGACTGATTGGAGTCTTTGGCTGTAGGAATCTTCCAGGAACTGTGTTTTTCTGGTGCAGGCCCTATGATATTTGGGGTCAGAGGTACAAGTCTGTGCTTACTTCATTTTTTCCTCATCATGGAGGGCATGGAATTCTCTCCATATTGTGCTAGCTGGGATTGATAAGGAATTGGCATGGTTAAATTGCCCTTCCTGTATCCTATAATGTGCTTTCTGTTTTCTTATTTCACTTTTGTTTCTCAGTGCTGACTTCTTGTTGTTGTTATACTGTGTACTGAACACAGGGCATTCTACCTCTGAGCTACACCCCTCACCCCACTTTATTTTTTATTTGAAAACAGTCTCATTGAGTCCCCACACTGCTGGCCTCAAACCTACTATCCTTGTGTCTTGGCCTCCCAAGTCCTGCAATTACATCAGTACACTTCTCACTGTTTTTTTTTTTCTCTTATGAATCTAATTTTCTATACAGTTTGTTATTCAAATTGATGATTCTGCAGAGTTACAAGTGCTGGAAAGTCCTAATATGCCATCTTGCTGATGCCAATTTCCTCAATCAAGTTGTTATGTTTCTGCACAATCCAATATCTTAACATGAAAGCTATCTTTGTGTGTTAAAGTGATGGTAAAACAAAAGCAGTTGCTTATATTTTTAAAGTCCCCAATATTAATGAGTATTTTACTGGATAATTGCCTTTTGCCTATGCTTTCAATTTCCATGTATTTCTCATTGCTTACCCTGTTGTTAAAAGCCATGAGCTGGTAAAAACAGATTGCATAAAATGCTATTTTCCTGACTTTCTAGTTTCTGCTTCGTCAATTATATGATAAAACTTAATTATCTCTGATGAAGCTAATGTAGGCAGAAAGGAGGAAGATAGTTGGTAAAGCTCTCCTACTATATACTTAATTAAACATAAACCCATAGGTCATTATTAATTTGGATTGGACTCCTGAAATTAGATATGTTGAAAAACATAGACTGACTTGAAATACATTCACTCATAAGAGAAAGACAAGCCTGAACTGTATTTCAAGGATCAACAACTAATGTACAATTTTAAGTCACATAGGGTCCCCTAATCTGATTTATAAAATAAGAAAATTTTAATTCAGCACTCTATAATTTATGTTGACATCATTGGATTCCAAGATATATAAACAACCAGAATCAATTACTTACCTCCTAATTTATTCTTTATATTAATATATGTTATTCTGAGGATATGAAACATATTTTCACACATTTGCTGCAGTCCTATTAAGTAGACAGAGAAAACTAGATAGCAAAAGCTCACAGATATTACAGATATTTACAACAAAAATAATTTACAAGATACCCCTGTGATATAGTCATGAAGCAAAAATACTTCAACACTTATAAAACCAATGTGGAACAAGTTTTGTGTAGAAGGAAGTAGAGAAAAGAAATGAAAAATATTAAAGATCTGAACATAGGACAATTCATACTATTAAGTAGTTATTCACTGAAAACCAACTTCTGCAACAAGAAGGGTTTTGCCCATTGCAATAGTTGAGTGTGTAAAGAATCTGTGGCTATGTCTCAATGGCCATTGCCGGAAAGGCCCTGTGATTCCACACAGTAATCCACTGGGCTAAATTCCATGGAGAAGAAACTCTTAGGAATGGTGAAAATTTAAGAAGCAAGGAGATAATAGAGACAAAAGGAAGCCAAAGAAGAGAGCATTGCAATAGCATTAATGGACTGGAACAGACCCAGGGAATTTCACACTCATATGTCCGCTACCTAGAAAACAACATAAATCACTTCCAAAGAAAAAAAGTAGAAAAATACCCAATTATAAAAGCTACAAAATCACGGGTATTTAAAAATTTGAGGAAAACAAATATCACACGTGTAAAAGAAAGCCACAAAAATGTATTTAATCCTCTTAAAAAGTGATTCTGAGCCAAACGAGAATGAAAAAAAGAATGTTATCTTTATAGAGTAGACTCTGAAAGCCAAAGAAATGCATACAAAATAGAACAAAACTGTAAACCATCACTCCAAAATGACATAAATGGAACAACTGTTCTGTAAAGACTTTTACAAACTTAGAATGATTTGAATTTTTCTATAAATACGTTCCTGATTTTCCTCCTCTGTTTCTATCTCCAATAATAGACAGAAACATCAAGTACCCTGAACTATGGAGATAGTGAGGCACAACTGGTAATCCCAGGACAGGGAGGGCTGAGACAAGAGGATTGCAGGTTTAAGGCTAGCCTCAGCAGTTTAGCGAGAAGACTCTGTTTCAAAATAAAAAATAAAATAGGCAGGTGTAGCTCTGAGGCTAGAATGCCTCTGGGTTCAGATTCCAGTACCAAAAAAACAAAAAACAAAAAACAAAAAAACCAAAAAAATACCAAATACCCTGAACTAGATACTAGGAAGTACCACTTTCTCCTCATTCTTAAACAATTCCGTATCTCTAATCAGTCACTAAGTTCTGGAAATACTTATTTTTAAAGATAGATTGAATATATTTTCTCATCTCTACTCTTGCTATTAGGTGAAGAATTCACAAACTCTCATGTATATTATTGAGTTTTGCTTCTTACTTGCACTTCTATTTTATTGGTTATTCTCAGTCCATTTTGCAAATTGATTCCATGAGGAACGATATAAAGTTCAACATTAGGAAAATTATATTTAAAAAATAATGACACTACTGCCTATTATAGCTTAAAAGTAAAAAGTCTCCCAGCCCACCTGCTGTGGGAAGCCATGCTTAGAGGTGGGTTCCTGGAGGTGTGGCTGAGTATAGCGTAGGGGTGTGTGTGTGTGTGTGTGTGTGTGTGTGTGTGTGTGTGTGTGTGTCCCAGCCCTCCCCAGCTGCATCATCTGGCTCTAATTCTCTTACCTGTCTCTATGACTATTCATTCTCTCTCTGCTTCCTCTCATCATTCCATAAGGACCGGTAGCTTTGGCTCCTGGTTGGCAGAGTAAAATATTTATATAAAAAAATCTTCAGATCTATAGGCAGATAAATCTTCCTCCTCTAAATTGTGGTTGTCTGGTATTCTTGGTAATAGTAGTGAAAATGCTTGCTGAAACAGAAATTGATTCTAAGAGTGGGGTCACTGCTGTATCTAAGCCTGATCATGTGGCTCGTGAATCTTTGGAACTGGTTTACAAGAGGAAGTTGGAAAGACAAGAATACCAATAGAAATATAGATAGTAAAGACTATGTTCATGAGATTTCACAGGGCAAAGAAGACTCCATAGAGGAATACAGTTGAGGCCACATGTTTTATATTCTGGCAAAGAACTCACTATCATTTTTCCTGTGATTTGAAACTTTGTGTGAAGCCAAATGTAAAGATAATGGAGTGATTACCCTGGTGGTTAAAATCTCAAAACAGCAAAGTTTTTGAGACTAAATTAATGACATCTTATAGCCATTTATATGAAAATTGTGAGAGAAATAGTTTGAAAACTTGCAGTTTGGCTAGAAAAGCCCAGGTAAAATTGAGTCCAAGGAATGTGAGGTTACTGGAACAATTAGGGTCACTACAGAGAAGTTAAGTACTTTACACAGAAACAAATGGAAAGATGCCTTGAGGGTATCTGGGAAATCAGCAAGACTCCATTAAAGGACAAAACCATGGAGACTTGTTTGAAAGAGATCAGTTTTTAAAAAGGCCCTGGAATATCCTGTTTCCATGAGGCCACCTAGGAAGTTGTTTCCTCGGAACTCATTTAACTATGCACAGACACCCAGGCACTCAGAAGTCATTGAAGCTGTGATCCAAGGAGATCTGGATACTGCTCTAGCAAGAGGTATACCTTGGCATTGTTCACATTGTGCTGGTTTTGCAGGAATGCAGGCTGCTGGAGTTATGGGGTCATGGAGGCTTCAACCCAGATTTCAAAGGAAGGACTGGGAGACCGAACACCATGAGCAGGGTTGGAATCCCTGTGGGTAGTCTCTAAGGGGGGCAATTTGTGATGCTTAGAGTGAAACTAAAATTTCATTGGAGACCACAGAAATAAATAAAGCAATGTCAGGGATGTGAGATGTCTACCAAGGAAGGCTGCAAGCTGCAGGTAGAGACTCAAGCTAGGAGAGCAGTCACACCAGCTTCAGCTAGCAAGGCCGTAGGGGTGGGTCTACTAAAGCCCTTTGGAGGCTCCATCTCATGATTGTGTGCCCCTTGGGTGGCAGATATAGCTACAGGGTTCAGTGTTTGCCCTTGGTCTTGCTTTGGTCTCATCTCCTCTTTCTATGCCCCTGTTTCTCCCTTTTGGAATGCAAATGTTTACTCTGTGCCATTGTATGCTGGAATCCTGTAACTTACTTTTTATTTTTACAGGAGCTCACTCACAGCTGCCAGTTTGCCTCAAGTTTCAGAGACTTGGACTTTTGAGGAGGTCTGGAACTGTTAAGACTATGGAGACTCTTGGAAATATACTGAATGCATTTCACATTGTGAGATGGCTGTGCGATTTTCTGCACCAGGTGCATTGTATTGTGGTTTGGATTTAAAATGTCCTCCCCCAGAAAGAACAAACAAACAAATAAACAAACAAAAACATATGCATTGAAAGCAATGCACTCAACACAGTACAATTCAGAGGCAAGGCAGGACTGGAGAGGATGTATCATTGGGGGTGTGGTCTTGGAGACTATGTATGTCTGTGGACCTCCTTCTCTTTCTCTGCTGCTTTCAGCTGCCCAGATGTGAGAGTTGCACTCCTTTGCCATGTGCCTTTCACCACAGCCTCAGAACCAGCAATGAGGATTGAAACCTCTGAAACCATGATCCTCAGGAAACCTTTCCTCCTTTAAGTTGTTCTTGTTGGGTATTTTTGTCACCGCCATGGGAGAGCTGACTAACAGTGACCTTTCATTTTTTTCTTTTTACTGTAATTGTCCTTTCCACTTTATCTTTTACCATCTTTTCTTATATCACTTATAGGATGTTTCTAAGTTCTTACATAAATTATTAACTTCACATAGCTCTGCCTTTCCAGGTATAGTGTACTCTGCTTAGATTGCCCTATTCCCCTATCCAGCTGGCACACTCCAATTTATATTGCAAGATTCAAATGATATATCAGCTCTTCTAGGAAGATTTTCATGACCTGTTAGGTAAAGTTTGAACATTTTTTCCCATAATGTTTGATTGATGTTACTTGTTTATGTGCAAATATTACCTTCAATTAGATTAGAGGTCAGTAAATTTTTCTGCAAAGGTTCAGATAGTAAATATTTTAGGCTTCAATGGTAAATATTTTAGTCTCCATCACAACTACTCCACTCTGTTTCTGTAGAGGTAACATAGCCATAAAAAACATGAAAATGAATGGGCATGGCTATGAATAAGTGAGATACTATTTAAAACACCAGGTGGTTGGCTGGCTTTGGATTCTAGGCCAGAACTTCCAACCTTTACATTTGCTGAGGTTTAACTTTGAAGTTTGATATGAAATATATATGATAAAGCATTAGTATTTTTATATTTTAATAAATATAGACATCCTAGCTCCTATGTAGACTTTGTGTTTGCAGGAGAAATTGTCTGTCTTACTATATTGTTTCTCTCATCAATGGGTTTTTATACATTCTGAAGCTAAAAAGATAATGAATTCTATGAATTATGTGGGCTATAATGAAAATTAGACATAGCACATTTTGTTCTAGTGTTGTTCAGACAATGATGGTGAAGGTAACTAGGCAAGAAATATATATCCCATTCTAAATGGGTCTCATTTATGGCTACCACAGGGTATCAGTTGGGTGATGTGTGGTGTTTTTCTCAGAAAACAGCATTCTCCAGAGCCCTTTACAGACTTTCTCAGAGGTTCTTCATTCCTGAGCATTACAGTTTGTTAAAGAACAATGTAAGAACAAAAATTTACATGAAAGTATGACATTTATTTGATATAAATTATTTGCTTTATAGTAGAATAATTTTACTGTAGATATACTTGCTTTTGCTGATAATCTGCACTGAGTGACTTTATGATCATAGTAAGTTATTCTTGGGTCTTGTGTCAACAATAATCTTTCTAGCCTTCAGCTATTTATAATTCTCTGCCTTTGACCTAAAAACTAGGACAAAAGAGATACAGTTAGCATTAAAATATGTCATAAAAATCCTGCCATAACATTGCTTTATTTTAAAGATCAAAAAAATCTCAAATATAATGTTTGTCTCATTTAAGTACAGTAGGGCAGCAGATATCTAGAGTTTGAATTCTGTATCCATGCAGATTTTCTAAGCCCTTTGGAAATGATCTAATAAAGGTTAAACTAATAAGGAATATACTTGAAGGTTGCCATTAAATTGAAATGAGGGAATATTAGTGTTTACTACATTTCAATAAATAGAAGGCCTCAATGGCATTTTCTGCTCTAAATTTCAATTACTTTTTGTCCTAAGGTTTTCATGAGGGACTTAAAGTTAGGATGAAGTAGCCTTACTAATCATAAGCATTTCAAGTATGTTTCAGTATGTGTGTGCACAAGCATGCTTTTAGCACATTTATAACAATTTATTTGAAATAGGTATTTTTCTCCCTTGAAATAGAATTGATAAGCTTTGGTGTATTGATTCCCATTGCTGCTATAACCAATGGCAATAAACTTAGCAGCTTAAACAACACAAATTTATTATCTTACAGTTTCTGGTAGTTTGAAATCAGGGATGGATTCCACTGGGCTACAATAAAGGTGTCAGTAGAATTTCTTTCCAACAGTTTTAAGGGTGATTAGTTTCTTTGTTCATTCATGTCCTTAGCCGACTTAGTTCTTTACAGCTACAAGATGAATGACCCCATTTTCTTGCTGGCTATCAACTGAGAACCATTGCCAGTTTCTAGAGGCTAGCATATTCCTTGGACTCCTGGCCTCCTTTCTTCATCTTCAAAGGCAGAAATGTGGGAGTGTACCTCCCTCTTAAGGTGCACTGCTCTGTCCTCTGCTATCTCTTTGCTTGTTTTGTTTTTGAAGTGACATTGGGTGTAAGTGGATAATATCTGTATATTAGCAAGCCTGATCCCACCTGCAACCTTAATTCCCTTTTGAAATGTAGCATAATATATTCATAGGTTCCAGGATTAGGATGTGGGCATTTTTGGAGGACCATTATTCCACTTATCACAGTTTGTAGTTCCTCATATCTGTAACAATAATAGTCAATTCAGTTGCCAGAAAACTTGAGGTAAAATAATAATAATATTCTCATAATTAATTGACAAGTATCCAAATATGAAGCAGGTAGCTAACGGCGCTGGAAATGTATACTGTCTATCTGAGTTGTAGTTAAAGAAATTATACTGCAATTATGTTAAGGAAGCAATATTTTGTTTCTAAATTTTAAAATAAAATAGTGGTAACTTCTAAAACTGTCGTAACTGCTAAAGGCAAAGAAAACTCAAGTTGTCTTTTTTGTGCTACAGAATAATAGTTCAAGTTGTGGTATAAGTATGGATGTTTGAGATTCTTTCTTACAGCAAAATAAAACATTTTTGTATGATCACCCAAGAAAACCCTTCTAAGAAATCTGTAGTTCTGAGAAATAAATTTTCAAAGATGTTTGTCTTCTGTACTGTTTAAATTCTCTCTTTGACTAGCTCAGTTTTTCATCTGAGCTATATTAATTCATTCCTATATTAATTTATACAAATGTATTGATTATGTCACTTAACCTGTAATCTTAAAGACAGTCATGCAGGGTTTTGTCTACTGGGCTTTATATTCTTAGAAGAAATTTCTGCTTTCTCAATGATTCAAATTTTTTTTAAAAGCATATAAAGAATTTGATAAATATATAAGCTATTTGAGTATTTTTCCTTCATTAAAGTTGAACAATGACCAGATTGTATACTTTTATAATTTTAAATTGAGAAAATTAAACCTATGAAAGACTAAGATTTGAGTATGTACAAGGGAAATCAACATTATAAGTAGGCCTTCAATAAAATGCTTAATAATGTTTAATGAAACTGGACATTTTATCAAGAAAAAATATTAAAATATTAAGGGACACCAGAATATTATCTATATATTTCACTGGCTTTGCTGAAGAATTTCTATATGACAAATATTAAAAAAGTATTACATATTAATGATATGCTGATATTGCACATTAATAAAATTATGGAATATCATTCTGCAATGAAGTGAAAAAGTACAATTTTGGTATTTAGCAATGGGCTTAGAAAAGCCTTCCATATTCCACAGGTATTTATCTTGTAACTATATTTATTAGGATGTTCTAGGCACAGGGATCCAGTGATGGACTAGAAAAATGAAAACAATGTACTAGTAATAATAATAAAATAAAATAAAGACAAAATACCCATCTTCTGGAGCATACATTTTAATTGCTCCACAGAACATGAGCAAAATAATTAGAAGAAAATTATATGGTACACATATTAAATTATGCTAATTACCTCTTAATATTTGCTCTAGTCTTCTATTATGTAATAGAGAACTCTCTTCAAATTTTGCCAGGAACATTCCTATTAGCTATAGTTTATACTTTCTACCTTCAGTGGCCAGTATATGGGGCCATATGCTCAAATTCTTGCTGATGAATTATAGATGAAATATCTTCAGCATTTACATCTATTGCCTAAAGGAAAGATCTGTTTTGGTACTCAGATTGAACGCAGGAACATTCTACCTCTGAGCTACACCCCCAGGCCTTTTTTATTTTTATTTTGAAACAGGATTTTGCTAAATTTCTGAGGCTGGTCTTAAACCTGTAATCTTTCTGTCTCAGCCTTCTAAATCCTGAGCAGGCATGCACCACCACGCCTGTCTCTGAAGGAAATTGTGCTTTCAGCAGCAGCACACTAGCCAGTTTAATCCAAACTTTATCATTATGAGTAGTCATAAGAACTGGATAAGTTACTATATAGTATGTCTACCTGAAGCATTGTAGGAGTATCAGGGCCAAAATACTGGATAAAAGAGAACTCCAGAGAGCTGAATCTTTCTTTTGAATCCAGTTTTCACCTGTAGATATTTTATCATTTAAACACTTAAGCTGAGAAGCTGAAGAGCTGGCTAAAGGCAGTGGGAGAAGAAAAATACTAAAGGCTCTCTTAGGAGTTTACAGGGAAAAGAAAACAGTAGGGAGTTTGTTGTAATTTAACATGTTAGGGGAACTTTCATCAATTCCTGTGCTACTGGTTTATTCTGAATTGTTGGATTTTTCTAAATCTCTTTTAAGCATATGTATATATTTTCATATGACTTTTTTAAGTGGTTAAATGATAATTATATTAAACCACTTACTAAAAATTAAGCTTTTCCCCTATTGATGAAAGAAGGTCTATTTGGTAATGAACAACTATTCAAAAATACATTTGGATTGTACTTGATAATATTTTATTTATTTATATTACTTTCATATCCATATTACATATTTACCAGCTTTCATTTGTGAGTAATATTTTACTGTTTTGGCATTATGTTTGTAGCACATAAAGGGGTGAAAAAATATAGTTTCC
This sequence comes from Graphiurus murinus, assembly GCA_004027655.1. NCBI lineage: Eukaryota > Metazoa > Chordata > Mammalia > Rodentia > Gliridae > Graphiurus > Graphiurus murinus. The sequence continues at coordinate 14,107 of PVLC010006459.1, forward strand.
TCCATGCATGTTGGTTCACGCTTGTAATACTAGTACTTGGGAGGTTGAAACAGGAAGATCACAGGTTTGAGACCAGCCTCAGTAAAATATAAAATAGGGCTGGGGGTGTAGCTCAGAGGTAGAATGCTTCTGGGTTCCGTTTCTAGTACCACAAAAACAAACAAAACATTCTTTCCATTTTGATATTTAAAAGTAGCTAAATGTAATTTTCCGATATATTATTATGAAAAATTTGAATTTATGGAAAAGTTGGAAAAAATGCAATGTGAATCAGTGAATATCTGTATGACTACCGCATATATTCTATAATTAGCATTATGCTATGTTTGCTCCATAAAACACATATATATATATGCACACATATGCATCCAACATAGGTACAGACTTCTTATATCTGTTTTTATGTTTTTCAAAGCATTTGTTTGATTTAATTAAATATTATTGCTATTAATACTTGTTAAGGTTTTTGTTTTGTTTTGTTTTTCTGCGGTACTAGGGGCTGAATCCAGGGGCATTCTACCTCCAAGCTACACCCCCAGCCCTGTTTTTTTATTCTTTATTTGAAACAGGGTCTCACTAAGTTGCAGAGGGCCTCACTACGTAGCTGAGGCTGGCCCAGAACCTGGATCCTCCTGTCTCAGCCTCCCAAGTACTGGGATTACAAGCGTGCACTACCATGCCCGGCTCATACTTAATAGTTTTAGTGAGGCATTATTGGCATGTAGTAAATTGTATGCATTTAAAATGTAAAATTTAGCAATTTTTGTCTAAAGTCACTACCTTAGTCATGATAATGAACATGGCTATGTATGTGCAGATATATGTTCATATATATCACATATATACATACAAATATAGGTGTATATATAATCTTTCTTTCTATATACCACTCCAACCTTCCAATCCTGAGCAAACACTAGCTTGTAACCTATACGTTACCTTATATTTTGTAAAATTTCAGAGAATTTTCCAAACATAGAAAGAGAAGTTGACACACAGGTATGGGAAACATATAGAATTCCCTTGAGATAAGATAAAATTTCATTTTAGAATTTATACAACGTGCATATTTCCTATCTGGCTTTTTTTCACTCAGTGCAATATTAGGTTAATTTGTGTGGTGCGTATCAATAGTCTATTCCTTTTTATTGGTGAGTATCATTTCATTGTTTGGATATACTATAATTTATTTGTTCACCTGTTCATGTGGGTGCTTGGATTCCTTTCATTTGTTGGCTATTACAAATGAGGATTGCTTGCATACTCTTGCACAAGGTTTGGTATGAACACATGCCTTCCTTTTCTTGGGTAGATAATAATGGGGTAACTAAATTGTATGGTGGTGTGCATTCAAGTTTCAAAACATTTTCAAGCTATTTTCCAAAGTATCTATACAATTTCAATGTAATAGGACTCCATTCATACACATTTTTCACAATGCTTGATGTATTCAGTCTTTTTCATTTTGATCATCCTACGAGGTGTGCAGTAGCATTTCCTTTGATTTCCATTAATAACTAGTAATGTTGAACACTCTTTCAAGTGCTTATTAGTTGTCCAATTTTTTGCCCATTTTAAATGTAATTGTTTTATTACTGAGTTTTGACAATTCCTTTTATATTCTTGATTTAAGTTTTTATCAAATATGTAATTTGCAAATATTTTCTTTCAGTATGTGGTACAAAGACATAGTATGCCTCGATAACCAACCTCAGTTAAGCGTTGAATTATCTTTTTTTAAAAAAGATGAGCTTTGATGCCCAGATTTCCCCCGTGCCCCAGATTAACTAAACCTAGATCGTTGGATGGGAGGATCCAGACATCTTTTTGTTTGTTTGTTTATTTTTCTAGTGCTGGGATTGAACCCAGGGCCTTGGGCATGCTAGGCAAGTGCTCTACCACTGAGCTACATACCCAGTCCTAACATGTTCTCTTTTCCAATGGTAAAAATAAAGTCATGACCTAAGTTTGTGGGCATATCTATTGTTAAGATTCAATCTTAAAAATAGAAATTCTATGGAACTCAACATTTAAAAATTAAATTTTTGTACTTTATTGGTGTATTATAATTATACATCATAGTGAGAATCAAAGTGATACAAACATACTTGTCCACATCACTTGGGGGTAATTCTCTCTGCACTCCACCTTGTGCCCCTCCTCCCTCCTTGTATGTGTTACTGAGACTGGTAGTGATACCGTCATATGTTCATATAAGCTTATCTGCACTGTTTCCTTCCTCAGTCCTCCTTTTATTCAACCCTACCTCCCTCAACCCCCTTCTATTCCACTGGCCTCTTTCTTCATTTAACTAAAGACCCTTCTGTTTCCTATTTTCTCTCTAGCTTCCACATCTGATAGAAAATATACAACCCTTGACTTCCTGTGACTGGCTGGTCTTGCTTAGCATATAATATTCTCTAGTTTCATTCATTTTCTTTCAAACTGCATACTTTTGTTCTTCTTTATGGCTGAGTAGAATGCCATTGTGTGACTATGCCACATTTTCTTTATTCACTCATCTTTTAACAGACAACTAGATTTGTTCCATAATTTGCCTATTGTGAATTGTGCTACAATAAACATGTGAATAGTACTCTGACTTTAATTCTTTTGGAAAGATACCAGGAGTACTAGAGCTGAGTCATATGATGCTTTCATTCCTATTCTTTTCAGGAACTTCCATACTGATCTCCATAATGGTTATAATAATTTAAAATCTCACAAATCTTATACACTATTGGTGAGATCATTTAAAAAAATAAGTATATCTTAAATTTCTTAGAACATTGTTTGAGTTACAAGTCATATTACAGAAATAAGAAATTTTGTCTTTCCAGTGTCACACAAAGATACTGCAGAAAATACTTTTGCCATATGCAGTTAATTGAATGAATGTGAATAGGCTAATCTAGTCGAGACTATTATTCAGATACTTAATATTTGATTGAGACAATTTAGATAGTTAATGAAATTAGCTTCACTTACTGATAATTGCATAAATGCACATTAGGACTATATTAAAATAACAATATTAGGCATAAAATAATAAGAACATTGAAAATTTAACATTTATCCAGAAATGTTATTTTGGCCATCTACTATTTATTGTATTTTAATAATGTATATTTATCACCAAATATTCAATCCTATTAAAAGTAAATCAGTTATTCATTGGAAAAAGTGAGCATTTTTTCCCATATAGAACTTGGTCAAATTGTTTTAGCAGTTCTGTTTGATTGAAATATTCTATCTTAATACTTATAATAATCATTGGTTATACAAATCCTGGTTAGTATATGTTAGGTATAATAATTATACACAATTATGGTTCTACATGACTGGTGAGTTAGTCAGTTTGAACTACTCTAACAAAGTACCATAGATTGGGTAGCTTATAAAAATATAGTTTCGCCGGGCGTGGTGGCGCACGCTTGTAATCCCAGCATTCGGGAGGCTGAGACCGGAGGATCCGGGTTCGAGGCCAGCCTCAGCTACCTAGTGAGGTACTCCGAAACTTAGTGAGACTCGGTTTCAAAATAAAGAATAAAAAATAGGGCTGGGGGTATAGCTCGGAGGTAGAATGCCCCTGAGTTCAATCCCCAGTACCGCAAAAAAAAAAAAAAAAAAAAAATATATATAATTTCATTTATCAGAGTTCTGGAAGCTGGAATTGGATTTCTATATACTACCATCAAATTAAGAAATGATTGTGAAAGTTTGCAATAGCTGCAGTATTTTATAGATTAACTAGAAATGATACTGAAATTGTATGATATTTCCTTAAAGAAAATTGTAAAACAAATTGAGATATATTAAAGAAGAATTAAATAAGTGGAAATTTATATCACAGAGATTAAAATACAGTCTTTGACTGATGGCAGTTCTTCTCAAACTGCTTCACAAATTTAATATAACCCCAATAATAATTCTCCCAATAAAGTATGTCTATGTTTTTGAGTATTCTTAAAAATTGCTAAGCCTATTCTAAACCCTAAGTGGAAATATTAAGTGACAAATCACAGCCAAGAATTCATTAAGGTAGGAGACTTTATTTATAATGAAATTACCATAGTGAAATAATGTGGCAAAACAAAAGACAGAAAATAAAATCTACAAACAGTCTATTGTATATGGACAGTTGCTGTATAATAAATATAACACAACCTAAATCTGGATGACAAAAGTTTAGTAGATAGTGAAATTTGTAGCATATATCAGATATACACAATTTCAAGTCAACTGTGAGAATCAACAGGAAAGGCAAAACAATAGATAACCTAGAAGTTAATACAGGAAGTTAACTTGATTATTTTGGGGAGGACAAATTTCTTAATTGCTTAAACTTTTTGTAACCTAATAATTAACAAACTCCTTTAAGTACAAACTATGTGTATGTGTGTCTATGTTTGTTTGACACATTAACATATTGGGGCAATCATTTTCCTATACCTGCTGGAAAGGCTACTTTGAGTCTCTGCTGTCTTATCAAATTAGCAAAGATCAATCACCACAACTAGAAGACAATGGTTATGAGCTGGAATACCTTTACATGAAAAGCTCAGGGGATACGCTGGACCCTGGTCTGAAAAAAGAGAATCGAGGTAGGACTCTGCTTTTTCACAATAAGATCATAAAATAAAATTTATTTTTGGCTGTATGTCCAGACCCATTCCTAGCATTACAATAAAAAGTTAGCTAAGTGTATCTGTAGCAATTTATGTTACCAAGGAGTATTAACCAGGGAATTAAATAAATTTGTTTACTTTTTTTAAGTTTCTTATTATTAGAAAAACAGGGATTAAAAAGATATATTTGCATTTTTTATGCATAGGTTTTTAAAAGTTTTCTACAATAAAAGTGGTCCAATTTTACCCTATTTCAAGTGGATCCCATTAAAGACATTTTTGTACCAGCCTGTATGTCTAGATGTATTATTCATCCTTTTTAAAAGGCACTTAATGGTTGTAAGCCTCACATACCTACTCTATAAACTGGGGATAATGTTACCTGCCCTTAATTAAATGATAGAGATGCAGATTTTCTTATCCGAGCTATGTCTTTGTAAATACACATCACGTAGTAATAAGTATACACAGCAGGAAGAGTAATTGCTAAATTTGCATGCACAATGGAAACTTCCTCTGTAGAGTGGTTGTCTGAATAGAATAATCCATCATGGATCCCACTCAAATGGAAGTAGCCAGCCTCCGATGGCACAAATTGGGTATTTAATGCATGTATTGAATCTTGTCAACTGACTAGGGAATTCTAGGAATTGGTTGGGTGCCTGTTACACAGAGACTTTTCATGAGGAAGAAGTGGCTTTAACTCTGCTGGTGCTTACAAAAGGACTAGCCGGCACATCTCACAGTCTTCACCAAATCTTGGAATATAGACACCTCTTTCCCTTCTAGGGAATATACATTTTCCTGCACTGCTCCACTCTCACCTCCAGACCACATATAACTCATTTGTTTCCCCCTCCTATCCCTCCTGCTAGTCATTTGATCACATCTTAATGTGACACAGTCAAACAATAGATATAGTTAATACAATATGCTTGAAAAATGGGTGATAGATTATCCTGGATTATATTTTTTGCATTGATGTTAACAATTGTGAGAGACTTTATAAGTATGTGAATATGTCTAAAAGAATGTCTAGTGAAGAGTATAATAACAGCTAAATTTCTTATAAATCCATCATGTGTTGAATATTGTGCTTAGTGTTTTATATGCAAAACCTTTTAATCCAATTTTGTATAGCGTAATTATCTCTATTTTAAAAGTGAAAATATGAGGCTCATAGAAAATGAATATTATGGCTGGCACCACATAGCTTTTAAAAAACAGGCTCTAAGCTCAGATTTGTTTAAATTCCAAATTTACTGTTTGTTAGCTTATACAGTGATCTTTAGACTACACAATGAAATATAGACTTTCCAAGTCTGTGGAGTGTAACCAATATGTACAAGAAAATTGTAAAGCAAACTGAAATGACATCTACCCATCCTCCAAATGCTGTTAGTATATCACTGTGATTCTAGGAGAAATGGTATTTTTTTTCATTTCAAATTTGACTTTGGCCAGGTATGGTTGTGCACACTTATAATCTCAGTACTTGGGAGGCTGAGACAGGAAGGTTGCAGGTTTTAACTAGCCTCAGCAATTTAGCAAGGTTCTCAACAACTTAGTAAGACTCCATTTCCAAATAAAAATGGCTGAGTATAGCTTATAAGTAGAATGCCCCCGGACAAATAACAACAACAACAATAATAATAATAATAATAATAATAATAATAATAATATAATTGTGGATTCTACTAAATAAACAAATAAATAAATTGGCTAAAATAATATGACAATAAAATATTTGGGTCATAATCTCAGTTATCTGGCACTGTGTAAATGTGGAGGTTTAATGAATCATGAGGTCTGCATGGTTGCACAAGGCTGTAATATTAGTACTGGGGAGGCTGAGATAGGAGGATCACATGTTCAGTGCTCGCTTCAGCACCTTAGCAAGGCCATCCGCAACTTAGTCAGATGTTTCAAAATAAAAATAAAATAGGGTCAGCAGTACAGCTCAGAGACAGAATGCCCCTAGGTTCCAGTATCACAATCTCCAGCACTGCACAAAAAAGGAATTTATTATGTTTAATAATGCTACAAGGTTTTTGAAATGCTATGTATGGAATTGGAAATTTGCATCTACAACTATTTTTGAGTTTAATATCAAAGTCATATTTGTTAATAATGATATACCTAATATTGCAAATGTTGCCTTAGGTTTGGGAGTATAAAGTCTGTTAAAGTATTTAATAAACGATTCAATGTTCATGCTGCACTTCATGCCACAATGTTTTTAACCTTGTGAAGGTCACTCTATGTGCAGAAATACCTTTCTGCCTCAGGAAAGAGGGTCTTAGCTCAAGGGGAACATCCTATTATTGTTTTCAATATAACAAATATAAAAAAGGTATACTTATTATGCTTCCAAGGAAGGTTATCACAGAAAGATTGAAAGATAGATAAATGACAAATGGATAATGATTATGGTAGATAAGCAGAGTCTATTTTAAAAACATGTTATAGTAATATATTTTAAAATATGACATTATATTTATATCATATATAATTCAAATAAGTTAACAAAAGCATAAGTTTGTGTCAATATTATTAAGTTTCAATCTTTTTTATATTAAAAGGAGATTTTATATTAATGCTTACAAGGTAGGTTTCTATGAACCAAGGCCACATCCATCATTTTCCAAGTAGAAAATTTTTAGAGAAGCATAACCACTGTCGTTGGTATATATATCAAAATGTCATAAAGTATTCTGAGTATATTTTGGTGACTAGCATAGTTTGAATATTAAGATATAGTTTCATTTCCTTCTTCAGTGCTATAAAGGATTGTGTACATTGTTGAGGCCATAAAAATTAATATATCAGAATCTACTAACAAAAAAGTATATGTGGCTATAAATGAGATTCTTTTGAAAAGGGCATTGATGCCTATATGTATCTAAAAATAGAGTTAAAAATTACAGGAACAGAAGTGCATCAATCAATTCTTAGAAGATTGAGAGGCTTCTGAAGGTTTCTAAGGATTTTTTTTCCCCTGCTATCTAGTCAAAAATGTGATATATTTGCTGGGGCTGTACTCAGTGGAAAGCACTTGCCCAGCATGTGTGAAGCCCTGGGTTCAATCCCCAGCACTTAAAACAAAACAAAACAAAAAAAGTGCTCTGTTATTTTTTTGGAATCTGTCTGGTAGAGTTATGTCTTATATATTTTGTGATTTCCTATATTTGTTTAGTTATTTGGAAAATTCCAAAGCTAGCACAAGTAGAAAAAGCAACATTTAGTTAGGGTTTTTTTTTTTGATATTTTCTTTTTCTTTTTTTTTTTTTTTTTTTTTTTGCGGTACTAGGGATTGAACTCAGGGACATTCTACCTCCGAGCTACACCCCCAGCCCTATTTTTTATTCTTTATTTTGAAACTGAGTCTCACTAAGTTGCGGAATGCCTCACTAGGTAACTGAGGCTGGCCGCGAACCCGGATCCTCTGGTCTCAGCCTCCCGAATGCTGGGATTACAAGCGTGTGCCACCATGCCCGGCTGATATTTTCTTTTTCTTATTGGTGCATTGTAATCATAATCTTGAGGCAGTTCAGGGTGATCGAGGCATGCATACATGCATCACTCTTTGAACCTCCCCTCAGTTCTCACCTGACTCCCTCTCCCTCCCAAACTTCCTGTGCTCAACACAGTGATTGACTTTGATTTTTCTATGTCTGTGAGGAGCGTCCTTGGTAATTTCATGGGTATTGCATTGAATCTGTAGATCAGCTTTGGGAGGACGGCCATTTTGATGATATTTATTCTGCCTATCCAAGAGCATGGTAGATCCTTCCATCTTCTAAGATCTTCATCGATTTCTTTCTTCAACTTTTTATACTTTTCCTTATAGAGGTATTTTACCTCCTTGGCTAGGTTTATCCCTAAGTATCTTATTTTTCGGAGTGCTATTGTAAGTGGAATTGTTTTCTGGATTTCTTTTTCGGTGAATTTATGGTTGGCATACAGAAAAGCTTCTGATTTTTTAAGATTGATTTTGTATCCGGACACTTTGCTGAATTTGTTGATCAGTTCTATAAGTTTTTTGGTTGAGTTTGTTGGGTCTTCTAAGTATAGTATCATGTCATCTGCAAAAAGGGATAGTTAGGTAGATTTGTGTACATATATCATGTCCATCGAAGTGTTTCCCTCTTCAAGTCTTCCTATCCCCTTCTGCCTCCCATCTCCCTCAGTTAGGTCCTCTCTCTCCTCCCCTAAGATTTCTCCTCCTCTGTCTGGAGTCTCTCCTGTGCCCCAATTTCTCCCTAGCTTCCATATACGAGGGGAAATATCTGACCCTTCACTTTTGGTGACTGGCTAAAGTCACCTAACATAATGTTCTCCAGGTACATCTATTTTCCTGCAAATGACATAATTTTGTTCTTTATGGCTCAGTAGAATTCCATTATGTGTATATCCCATAATTTTATAATCCACTCATTTGTTGATGGACATCTCATCTGGTTCCAAAGTTTAGCAAATATGAATTGTATAGCTATAAATATAGATATGCATGCATTACTGTGGTCGTCTGGTTTCAATCATTTTGGGTAGATACCCAGGAGTGGTATAGCTGGGTCATATGGTAGGTTCATTTTCATTCTTCTGAGGACCCTCCACACTATATTCCAAAGTAGTTGCACTAATTTACAGTCCCACCAACAATGCATCAGTGTTCCTATTTCTCCACATCCTCAACTGCATTTATTATTGCTTGTGTTTTTAATGATTGCCATTCCAATTGGGGTTAGATGAAGTCTCAGGGTAGTTTTGATTTGCATCTCCCTGATTATTAATGATGTTGAACATTTTTTCTTACATTTATTGGTCATTTGCATTTATTCTTTTTGAAGTGTCTATTTAGTTCACTTGTCCATTTTTGATTAGGTTATTTGTTTTGTTGGTGGCGAGTTTCTTGAGTTCTCTGTATATTCTAGATATTAGTCCTCTATCAGAGGAGTAGCTGGCAAAAATCTCTCCCCATTCTGTGAGCTCTCTGTTGATAGTTTCCTTTGCTTCACAGAAGCTCTTCAATTTAAAGCAGTCCCACTTATTGATCCTCCTTTTAATTTATTATGCCTTTGGGGTCTCATTGAGGAAGACTTTACCCGTGTCTATGTGTTGGCACAAAAGCAGACACATAGCCAACAGAGCAGAATAGAAGACTCAGCAACAAATCCACACACTTACAGTCAATTAATTTTTGATAAAATGGCCAAAAACATACACTGGATAAAAGATAGCATCTTCAACAAATGGTATTGGCAAAACTGGTTAACCATATGCAGAAAAATGGAAATAAACTTCACTTACTCATCCTGCACAAGAGTCAATTCAAAGACCAAAGAATTTGATTCAAAGAATCAAAGACCTGGAAACCAGACCAGAGACCTTGTAGCAACTTGAAGAAGGTGTAAGACAAACACTGCAAGGCATAGGCATGGGTAAAAACTTCCTCAACAACATCCCAAAGGCACAATATTTAGTTTTAACCTCCTTTATACCCATACTATGAAATCACAGAATTTTAAAAGCCATAATATGGTTAAGAATTCTGACATATATTGGAGATTTTTTACAAAATATTTTATTGAATTATTTTATATCAGGGAACTAAATGAAACATTTTAAAACACAGCTCTACAAATATGACATATTTGACAAGGTTTTTGTTAAATTAAAATCCACAAAAAATTTTAAGTACTTACTGTGTTTCAAGGAGCATGGACCAATACAGACCAAACATATGTTCTTGTGTCAAGGAATTAAGTGTGGTAGGATAAATAGTAAGCTACATGACAGAAATACCAAGCATGAAGCTACTACAGACAAAAAGAAACCAATAAGTGAGAGTAACACAAGGAGGCCAGGATGGATTTTAATATGTAAAATGATCAATGCCAATCTCAATATCACCTACTAGGAAGGGTTGAAAGTGGGGATGGACCTTGGTGGGGGGCTCACCAAGTGCTCTGTGCATGTATGTCTCTATCACTCTGAACTATTTTATGATGTGAGAATACAATGAACCAATAAAAGTATAATTAAAAAAAGAATATCAGCCAGGCATGGTGGCGCACACTTGTAATCCCACCATTTGGGAGGCTGAGACCAGAGGATCCGGGTTCGCGGCCAACCTCAGCTACCTAGTGAGGCCCTCCGCAACTTAGTGAGACCTTGTTTCAAAATAAAGAATAAAAAATAGGGCTAGGGGTATAGCTTGAAGGTAGAATGCCCCTGAGTTCAATCCCCAGTACCGCAAAAAAAAAAAAAAAAAAGAATATCAGTATCATCATAAACTTGCTCAGCTGGAGACTGCTATCAGCTACTTTCTTGGAAAGATATAAACCCAGATCCTGGCATCTGGTAGTCTTCTAATGATCAGTGAAAGTTTCTAACTTTACACATGTAAACACACACAACCAGACCCCATTTAATTTTACTTAGCCAGAAAAAAAAGAAGTTTTAATCTCTTTCCTCAAGGACTTATCAACTCTCCAGCTCTTAAATGTGGTAAATAAGGCCTCCATGATTTTATCTTTCCACAAGGCATCATGCTGGTCCACTCTGGTAATGATACCATTTTAAGTACACTTGCTTAGCAGGATGCATTGATTGTCTGTGAAGCCTTGGTAAACTATTCACCTGGATGAACGTGGGGAGATGCAGCCCATGAAAATTCAAGTTCTGACCCTTGGCTTATGTTTTAAAGTTTTCTTTGGTTTGGGCCATGGAAACCTATGCTCTCTAAGCTATAGGAGAAGCTAGAGTTGAAAACTTCTGTCACTAAGAAAATGGCACAAAGCCTCTGGGCCTTTTTGGAAACCAAAGGCAACATCAAACACTCACTTGTAGGCCTGTCCCTGCAACACATTTACCAAGTAACCCTGAAGCTAAGAACAATAGAAGGTGCTAGAATTCTGGAGCAAGATACAGTGCAACTGAGTCATATAAGCTAGAAGGTTCAGTGGTAATTGGAGTGTTGGAAAAGAATAGCTTTAGGAAAATTATGGCTTGCATTGTTATAATTTTGAAGCAAACCATTTCATATTCTGAAGATAATTGCTCATTGTTTAAAAAAACAACAGCAACTAACGTCTAGCTTCAAACAAATTCCTGTTGGAGACAGAAAGTTTGACTGGGGCCATCAGAGACCACCCATGTGAGCTGCTTATCATTATCCAGCTGCCATTGGACCATAGAAGCCATAAATTTTGACATTTGTAGTAGCATTGCATCATCAGAAAGAAGTATATATGATATTAAGCTTGAGCAGGTCCTGAAAACACAATTGAATTATATTAGCAAGAGGCTCAGACTCCCATAAATCTATTTTTATTTTTATTTAATTATATATAATTGATAAATAATATACATATATATATTTGTGGCCTGAAATCAGATGCTGTGATACATTTATACATTTTAGAGTGATTGAATCAGGTTAAGTAGCTAATCCATCACCTTCTATACTTATCTTTGTCATTAAGAACATATAAAATCTATTCTTATATATTTAGTGTTAAATTGAGCACTGTTAATATACTACATATACAATACAATATTAAACATACTATAAACATTATAATAATATAAAATGTGTATAATGTTATAACAAATATAGCATTAATATTATATATAGCATTATTCTCTATAGTCACCATGCCAGTGAACAATAAATCACTAGAATTTATACTTTTTGCCTAACTGACTAACATTCTTCTTTCCCTATCAACCACCACTCCAGTCTCTGGTAATCACCATTCTACTCTCCATTTCTATGAATTTGACTTTTTTAGATTCTACCTATATGTGAAATTATGCAGTATTTTTTTGTTTCTAGTTTATTTCATTTATCATAATGTCCACTAGATTTATTGTTGTTAGAAGAATGACAGAATTTTCTTCTTTTCTAAAGCTAAATAGAATGCCATTGTGTATAAGTACTACATTTTCTTTATCCACTTAACTGTTGATGGACATGTAAGTTGGATTCCATATTTTGGCTACTGTGAATCATGCTTCAGTGGACATAGGCGTACAGCATCTCTTTGAAATATTGATTTCAGTGTCTTTGGATATATAACCAGAAGTAAGATTGCTGGACCATAAGATAACTCTATTTTAGTTCTTTAAAGAGCCTCCACACTGTTTTCTGAAATGGCAATATTAATTTTCATTGCCACCAACAATGTATAATGGTTGGAAAGGAGGTGGAGAAAATGGATAATTTCTCCACCTCCTCTCCAACCGTTTTTATTGTTTGAATCACAGAACTGTCAAGGTTGAAAAATCCCACAATCTACCATTTCCAAGTTTGAGAACCTGCAAGTCAGGGTTAAAAATTTAAGACAGAATGCAAAGAGATAGCTGAGAACCAGGAGCATCAGTGGTGTAAGTCCCAATATAAAAGCAGAAGATCTCTGGAATATCTCAAGCAGTCAGGTAGGGAAAGAAAATTCAACCTTCTTCCATCTTTTTATTCCATTCAGGATCTCAATGGTTTGGAAGATATGCACTCATATTGGATAGAGAAATCTGATTTATACTATCCCTCAGTTCAAATACTAATCTCTTCTGGAAGCATTTTTGCCAAAGAGAAACTGGGAAATAGGATAGAACCAGACACCGGGCATCCAGAGCCCAGTAAAGCTGATATATAAAATTTATCCCCCCATCTGAGAATACCTAAAAGTAGATGACTATATTTTTCCTTACCCAAGAATAATGCAAAACAAAAGTGAAGGAAATTTTCCTAATGGGCAGAATTTGTAGAAGTGCATCTGTGTTTTTACTTTGCTCAGAAAAGAAATGGATAAAAGTCAGATTCATACAGCTGTGTGAGTAACATTCAATGACTTGGCTGGATGGTGATGCAGTCAGAAGAAAAAACATATTGGAAAATTGTTTTTAAAGAAACTTGGGACAGACATCATGGACCTTATGAAATGGGCACAGAATGTGAGGATACTTTTGTCTTATAATAAATGTGTAGCTAAAAGCAACCACTGCAGATGAGGCTTTCTGTAACCATGTGGAAAAGATGACTCATTCTAAACATGGCAGTGATCCTCTTTGCCCAGCTATTCTAGGTCTTGCTGAGAGGGCTGATGAACCCAGTGGTCATGAAAGAAGGCATGGGGGTGATCCATGGACTCATGGTGGATGCTAATGACACATTGGTGAATTCCCAACATGTCAACAACAAAAATGGACACAGAGCCACCAATATGTTCAAGTTTCCCAAGTGCACAAGCCAGCCACCTGGTGACAATTTGATTACATTGGAGCACTTCCATTATGGAGGGAGAAACAATTTGTTCTTTTTTGGAGTGGATGCTTATTCTGGAAATGAGTTTGACTTCACTGCCAACAATACACACTGGCAAAACATCATGCATGATTTGGGAGACTGCTTTACTCACTGTCAGTAAATTGTCCACAGTATTTCTTCTAAACAAGAACATCTTTTTCAAGCGCATAGAATCTCATCATAGGCCTGTGCCCATGGAATTCGCAGTTCCCATCGTATACCCTGTTCTCTGTCTACTCGAAAGGTTGCATGGGCTACTGGCCTGATAGAATTTGACAGGGCTTCTAAAGATTCTGAAACCTTTGAAGGTATTAAGGTTATATTCTATAAGTAAGAGTTAAGTTCTGAATCTCATATACCAAATGTGCTTTTATTTTTCTGCAGCTAGAATTTATGAGTCTAGAACATAAAGAAAAGGAATATGAATTATTTTTCTTCTTGCTACATTCGATGAACTACTAGCTTTGGACTCTGGTCTTAGTTCCCTAAAGGGAAATATTCTCACCGGAGACACAACAGAGACAATGTAAGGAAGACACTGAGGATTAAATTTCTCAGAATTCCATTTATTTTATCTTAGAGTTTCTCAATAAGAGAAAATTGCTTGGGATTCTGAAGGCAGACAATAAGCAGAATCCACAGGTCTCTGAGAGTAGTCTTACACAGATAAAAGTATTTATTGGTTGTAAATTTTTATATTGACAAATTTACTAATCTTTGTCTAAATCTAGTACCCAAGATTCTGTGACATTTTATTGGAACATATGCTAATATTGCAGATTTTATAGTTTGTTGATTTGTTTAATTTATTTTTTTTACAATTGAGTTACAAAATCCCTATTCTAGTCCCTTACTTCCAATTAATTTTCTGCATATTTCTAAAAATATTAATTCTATAAAATAATATGTCGACCTAAAGTTATCATCTCCTATTGAGAACTATTCATTTTCTCTGTCTTTAATTGCTCTAATGGTCGATTACAATAAGAAATAGCATAAGAGATCCAGTTCCAATTATGCCTCTTACACAAGATCTCTTCTTACCTTTCTCTTCATCTGTATTACACCAGCTTTATTATACAATCCAGCAGCTACATATTTCTGAAACACTAGAACATAGACTTGCGTGATTGGAGGAGATGGCTGTGCCCAATATTGTTTATAAGACTTGCCATAAGAGAAAATGGGATCTGGCCTGTTCCTTTGGAAATGTCTTAAAATTCTCATTTCCCCACTGGGAAAAATAAGTAACAACACAAGTTGAATGATAGGAAAGAGAGTTTCAGGTAGACTCTTTTTGACCATCCTTGGAGAGACTGTGCAAAAAGCGATTCACTTAGCTCAGAAAATCTTGTACAGCATACAAACTTAGCTCGCTAAGCATACAATTTAGAGCTACAGATTACTGATACTACTCTAATTCTTATCGTATTGAACTCTGAGGCATCTGAGTAAACCAAGGGAGGGATATTCTCTAAATGAATAGGCATATGCAATACCCTCACTGGAGTCCAAAGGATGCCTTCCTTGAGTAGCATGTCGACATCTTTCTCAGGTACCAGCAACATCTGCAAAGATAGTGAAATGCAGCAAAGCTACATCTTTCCTGACTTTAGCCTCAGGCTGATCGTCAACATTTATCTCTTTGTAAGTAGTAATGATTGAAGGATTTATGGCAAGGATTCCATATAGCTTTATAGTCATTTGTGGAGGCAGAAATCTAAGAGGAGAATTTTTGGTAGACCTGTCTGTCCTTGAGGAGTGATATTTCATTTCCATTTATTCCTAATATGTGGTTTTCAAAATGAAATAAAATTCAGCCTAGGAGCAGCCAGAGAGCAATGAAAAGAAACAGCAGGCCATGGTTAGAAGAGCACACTTAGAGAGAGGTTGGCCAATTCTTCTTTCTGATTTTAGCAACACTGATTTACTCATTTCTCTAAACACTTTTCAGTTCTAGCAGATAAGTGTTAGCCTGTAGATCATACAAGTGCAAAAATTACTGTTGCAGTTACCAAATATGACTGAGAATAAAAGTGTTTTGATAGTGGGGAATCAAAGTACCTAAAAAGACAGGCTTGTGAGAATTGATTGAAAAAGAGACACCCAACCACTATTCCAACTCAGTGTTCCCCAAATTTTATATTTCCTGGGAAATAACCTTTCATGTTTGTGATATCTATGGCAAAAGAACAAAATCAAGAGTGGGCCTCTGGCAGTGAACTTTGGGTCAAGAAACAAAGGAGGAAGAATGAATATGTGTGTCAAATAATTAAAGTAATATATTAAGACATATTAAAGTTTTATATATATGTAGACAGCTAGCTGTAAAGCTAAGCTTTGATTTTGCTAGTAGCCTCAGCTCCATTGCACTGAAAGTTGTTTGATAAAATTCACTTTTTAAATACTACCAACTCTGGCATAAATGTAAACCAGCCCTAGCTAGAGTTATTGTGCCATTTATTCCAAGCATAAGTGCATGTGCATAATTAATTAGCTAACAAATATTTATGTTTTAATAGCTGTAGGTACCAGGGGAAAAAGATAAAAACCTTCCCTTTTGGAATGTCATAGAATCTAGGATAGAGTCTATAACTTTGAGTTTTAAACCAAAGTCTTAAAAATGACTATAATAAAATTGAACCCATATACTTTAAAATTTAAATTAGCTTTTACTTTCTATTGGTTCCTCCATCTTTGCCTTTTTTCTTTTTCCTCCCCTCTGTCTCTCATTCTTCCTTTCTTCTTTTTTTCCCCTCTATCTTAATTTTTCGTAGTAAATAAGATGTGTTGAACCTCCCCTTCCTTATTTCAGCATTAAATTGGTATGGCCGCACTCTGATAAGTTAACTTTCCAGGCTTAAAATTATTTATTGGTTGAAAGAATGAGATCAAATACATAGGTAGGTAAGCAGATAGATATAAAAACCAAAAAGTGTAAAAGTCCAAACTGTATTTTAAATGTAAACAGATGATTACATTGCACAGGTGTGCAGTAACCTTCTGATGTTCCATATGTGAAAAATCAGACACATTGGAAATAACTTTAACGCTGCCTCCCTTGTGATTAGCTGGGCCAAGACGAGCAAATATGAATGTAAGAATACAGAACTCGAAACCAGGTTATATAATTCACACAGTTGTTTCTCATATCTAGCATCCATATGTCACATTTTACACTCAACCACAAACATTCATTAAATTCTACAGTATATTCAGTTTTTCCTTGTGCTCTTCAACTTACTTTCCCCAGGTATCTCTACTTTTTCAAATTCTATTTTTTATTTTTTGCGATACTGGGGATTGAACTCAGGGGCATTCTACCTCCCAGCTATCCCCCCAGCCCTATTTTTTATTCTTTATTTTGAAACAGGGTCTCACTAAGTTGCCGAGGGCCTCACTAGGTAGCTGAGGCTGGCCGCGAACCCGGATCCTCCGGTCTCAGCTTCCCAAATGCTGGGATTACAAGCGTGTGCCACCACACCGGGTTTTGCTTTCTCAAATTCTATTGCTCATTTATCTCAGATGTGTTTTCAGGCGGCTTCTTACAGTTCCTTCTCATTCACACCTTCTTGTCCTCTCTGTTAATCAGGCAAGATGCTTAGAGTCTCAGTGGGAGTTGCACATCCTACATCTTAGATGGCACTTCTTATCCATGGCCTTTGCCCAAGTCAGGGCTTCCCAGGCATCTAACAAACTGTGCAACATAAAACCCAACAATTTATAATAACTGTACCTCTTGGATTGGAAGAAGATACAGGTGGGATCCAGAATCTAAGACAGGAAGAGAGAGCAAGATACATTTAAAAACATACTTCCACCTGCTTGTTAGAGAGGATTTCTGAATAATACTTATTGTACTGCTTAGAATTTACGAAATGGGGAAAATCGATGTACCTCTTTTTAATATTCTATTCTATCACATTTTCTGCTTAACAATTAAAAAGGTCTTAGAGCATTCCTGATTAAATAATCATGATAATGGTGAAATGAATAGACACTGGACCATCTCTGTGATCACACAATGGATTATTTACCTGTGTCCAGAATCCATTGGGTGGTTTCTAATTAGAAGCCCCTTTGATAACTCTTTATTTTATTGTTAGAAAATGGGAAAATAAATCTGTGTGTCAGCCTTCTTATTTTCGGTGGCTACCTGTATTGAGGGTGAGAGTGCCAGCAGGAAGAGCAGCAATTTCTAGACTTTGGCTAAGTACTCATTTGAGCGCAATGGGTGAACCCGTGGGTCAAAGGATTCCTGGAGAAAACCTTGCTCGACCAGCAAAGCCCTGGTCCGTAGTGGAAAGATTCCACAGAAAAGTTGCAGCCTAGAGGTAGAGATAATTTAACTTGGAGTAAAAGCTCTCCTAGAACTGCACAGAAAAGTCTAAAAGCATACCTTCTAACAGCAAAGAGATCCACAAGCAGCTTCACTGCATGTGGAGATAAAGTCCAATCTGCTTTAAAGGAATGCAGTAAAATGAGCTCTTGTTGATGTATAATGCATAATATCTGGCACCCAGAAACAGCTTTCCAGATGTGGGTAACACAAGACAGTGGTGATGTCTCGTTTCCATCTTCCAATACTTATTACAAAAGTGATAGAAAACAAAACAATGTGTGTGTGGGGGGGTTGCTATGATCTAATGTTTGTTCCTTTCCCCCACCCCTGAGATCCAAATGTTGCAACATAATCCCTAAAATGATGGTATCAAGAGGTGAGGTCTTTGAGAGGTGACTGGATCTGAGAGCCGAGCCCTGGAGAATGGAATTAGTTCCCTTATAAAAGAGGCCCGAGGTCTTTATTTCCCTTTGATCATTGTGGACACAGCTGAAAGGCTCCCTCCAGTCTCTCACGAGATAATATCAGGGCACCTTGATCTTGAACTTCCCAGCATCCAGAACTGTGAGAAATAACTTTATGCTGTGTATTAAGTTCCCAGTCTAAGACATTCTGTTATAGCAACCCAAAGGGTCCAAGGTAGAGCTGGACCTCCAAAACAAAAATAAAACAAAAAACCTCAGCACTATTCCAGTACAAGAAAGGTGTAAAATTCAACACAACTCTAAAGAAAAGAGAAAAATATCAGATCTCAGTATGAAATCTTTCCTGTTGTCTTTCTGCCCCATCCCACTGAAAGAGTAGCTGAGCTGAGCAGGGGTAGGCTGAGATAACCTGCTGGGAGAAGGAAAGAGCTGGCCCGGAGATAAATACTGAGATGGATTGAGAAACACTACCAAAAATTATGAGGCCATGCTTTATCTGGGAAGATATACTTTGTTAAATAAAGAACAATGAAAGGCTAGATAGCATGGTAGGCAGAATAATGCTTCCCACAAAGGTGACCTCATCCCCAGGACCTCTGAATATGTGATTGTTTTCAGATGATGTGAATGAATTAGTCACCTTGAGAGAGGGAGACTATTTCAGGTTATTGGTGGGCCTATCCAGTCACAGGATTCTTGGAGGTGGAGAACCTTCCTCAGCTGTGGGCAGAGAGAGAGTCAGGAGTCATGTCTATGGAAGGGAGAGTCAGAGAGAGGGCAGCAAGAGGCGGACTTGGTGTGCTGGTGCTAGGATTGAAGGTGGAGGAGGACAGCTATAAGCCAACATGTGTGGCCATTTTCTGGACCTGGATAAATAAGAAGATATGTCTTTCTTGCAGCCTCCAGAAAGAATTCTACTGATTTTCTGATTTTATCTGGCGAACCACTGTCAGAGTTCTGAACTAAGAGCTGCAAGATAAATTTATACTGTTTTAAGCCACTAAGTTTGTGGTCATTTGTTAGGGCTGTGTTAGAAAACTAGCAGAGTAGGTCAGAACACAGACTGCAGAGAGGGGGTTATACAAGACACACAGTCTGCACCTATTCAGTGCAAGTGAGCTGACTGTTATTTCCTCTTGTCTTTTTATTTTCCCGCTTCATACCTACTTTGGTAGGTATGGCATATATTCCTTCTCCATCATGCAAACTCATGTTCACTACTTTGGCAAAGAGGTTAGTTGAATGATTCTTGAATTTACCCTGAGCTTCCACAAAAAGCACCCCAGTTAGTGAACCCCTCTGGTGACATAGTCATGACAGAGGTATTAATTTAAGCTGGGAACTTCTTCTCTCCTCAAAGCCAGTGTATGACACTCGCATCCATAAGACGGTACTGTGTTGGAAGGGATGTTGTACTTGTGGGTCTGGAGGGGACAAGGTGGCAGTGGCTCTCAGGAAACAGTGCTCAGCCTACAGCTTCATCTCCTGCAAGAGGGGAGTGACAATGTTCTGCAGAAGAGTCAGCTCGCAAAAATTTGATGCCCTTTGATGATAAGAATTTTTGTGTATTTGTGTGGTGCTGGGGGTTGAACCCAGGCACATTCTACCTCCCAGCTCTAGCAACAACACTATTTTATTTTCTATTTGGAAACAGGGTCTCACTAAGTTGCTGAAACTGGCCGCAAAGCTGTGATCCTCGGGTCTCAGCCTCCCAAGTACTAGGATAACAGGCATCCACCACCACTCTCAGATGAAGGTTTTATTACATCATGTCATACTATATTTCTTCCAGATTTTCTTGCTTTCAGAAAGAGGATTGGTCTGAATCAATTACACAGCTGTTTTCAGAAGTAGATTCTGGATAATTAATTTTGACCTAATTTCCATTCATAATTCTCTATTCAGCCTTCTACCACTTTCTCAATTAGTTGCTTTATTTTTCAGTTCTATAATTTCTAGTTGTTTTAAGTATTTCCACTTATCTGCTGAAATTCTCATTCTTTGTGTTATATAGTTGAGCAGAGAAAGTTATTTTGAAATCTCATTTTGATATATCAAACATTTGGAGCTTCTATATTCCCCATTCAATTGTCTGTTGTTTCTATTAATTTTTATTCGTATTCCTTTTAGATATTTGTTATTGTTATTATGTTAAGCATACATATTTGTAAAGTTCTAGAGTTAATTTATGGTCAATAATTTATTGCCTCCATATATATATATATATATATATATATATATATATATATTTATGGAAAATGGTTAATGTACAAACAACTCCAGATAACTTTAATTCATTTTCAGAAGTTAAGATATTTTTGAGACTGAGCCAAACTGCCTTCAAGAGGCTCTAAGTAATTTTTCGTCCTCAGTACTATGGCAGAATGCTTTGTGGTTCCAATAAAAAATGAGGGCTTTATCCTTATCACCTCTCCTACTTACTGGGCTCTGATTCTCTGAACTCCCATTTGGATTCCTCATTCCCAGTGATAAAAAAAAACTTCTCTGAAGACTTTCACCTGTTACCTAAACAAATCAGGAAATATCCCCATAAAAATGTAACCTTGGATTTAGGTTCTGGGCTCATATGATTGGTATTCTGGTAAGACCTCACATCATGAGTTTACTTCTTTGGTGATCTTCAAGTGAATTCCTTCTACAGTTTGTTCAACTTTTCTATTTGTCCTCAATATCTGGGAGTGGAGGAAGGGGTACTGGTCTTATGTAGGGATAATCTCTCATCATTGAAATGGCATATTTACTTTTAGGTTTGTGGTTTCTGGGTTGTCATGATCATCAATAAGTTTGGTTTCTCATAAATTTATTTTTAGAATCACTATTTGCTTTTATCATTTATATTAATACCACTATCCAAACAAAATAAGATACATTGGTAAACCATAGACTTCATAATATAAAAAATTTTCTATGCATAAAGTGCAAGTGAAAACAGTCACTTAATTAGCTTCATAGGAAGAGTTAGCAGCTTTTCCATTATGATCAATATTTCCTTGCTTCACTACTCCTGTGAACTAGTACTTCAAGAACTTTCTATCTAGAGAAATATAGAATACAGTATCAAACCTGTTAACTAATATCTTTCTTCATACATATCGATGATTAAAAGTTCTATTTACCAATTTTAGCACCTCTCATAATTAAATACTTAGGATTCCTGCATCCTCTGAAATCATCAAGGTTCAAAATAAGATTAGAATAAAATTAAGTATGTTCTTAGATATAAGGCATTATTTCTGCCCTGCCACCTAGAAATTCCTCCATTTGTCATTTTCTTTTTTTTTAATTTTTATTTTTATTCATACATTGTAAGCATACATCTTTGTTAGATGCAAATTGATAATGATACATGTGCTCACAATTCTCATTTGACCCCTTCCCCAAATTCCCACCCCACTCCCTCGCCCTCCCTCCCTCTCAAGTTCAGTTTAGTGAGTGACCTTGATATACATTAGTGTCCCCCCCGCCCCCGTAAAACCCCTTCGGCTAAATCAACTTCTTTGCTTTCGAGGGTCTGTCCTTTTTCATATGGAGACCCTCTTCTGCCCCATCTTCTCCCTAGCATCCGCAAATTAGGGAGAACATATGCTTCTTTACTCTTTGTGACTGGCTAATCTCACTTAACATAATGTTTTCCAGTTGCCTCCATTTCCTTGCAAATAACATGATTTTGTTCTTCTTTATGGCTGAGTAAAATTCCATTGTGTACATATTCCATAGTTTTGTAATCCATTCATCTGTTGATGGACATCTTGGCTGCTTCCATAGTTTTGCTATTGTGAATTGTGCAGCTATAAACATAGATGCACATACATCGGTCTGATAGTTTGGTTTCCATTCTTTTGGGTAGATACCAATACCTGACTTCAAACTCTACTACAAAGCCACAGTAATAAAAACAGCCTGGTATTGGCACAAAACAGACACACAGACCAATGGAGCATAATATAAGACCCAGAAACAGACCCACAGACTTATAGTCAACTGATTTTTGACAAAGGAGCCAAAATATACACTGGAAAAAGAATAGCCTCTTCAACAAATGGTGTTGGCAAAACTGGTTAACCATATGCAGGAAACTAGAAATAAACCCCACTTTCTCACGCTGCACAAGAGTCAACTCAAGGTGGATCAAAGACCTGGAAGTCAGGCCAGAGACCTTGCGCTACTTTAAGAGGGCATAGGCCCAACACTTCAACACATAGGCACAGGTAAAAACTTTCTCAAAAAGACCTCAAAAGCACAAGCAACCCTCAGGAAGATCAATACATGGGATTGCATTAAACTGAAGAGCTTCTGTGCAGCAAAGGAAACTATCAAGAACCTAAACAGAGAGCCCACAGAGTGGGAGAAAATTTTTGCCAGTTACTCTACAGATAGAGTATCTAATATCTAGGATATACAAACAACTCAAGAAAAC
>PVLC010006459.1:37349-69335 GCA_004027655.1 Graphiurus murinus
TAAATAGACACTTCACAAAAGAAGAAATACAAATGGCCAATAAATGTATGAGGAAATGTTCCACATCATTAGCAATCAGAGAGATGCAAATCAAAACTACCTTGAGATTTCACCTAACTCCAGTCAGAATGGCAATCATAAAAAACACAAACAACAACAACTGCTGGCGAGGATGTGGAGAAGTGGGAACTCTAATACATTGTTGGTGGGATTGCAAACTAGTGCAACCTCTATGGAAAACAGTGTGGAGGATCCTCAGAGGAATGGGAATGAACCTACCATATGATCCATTTGTCATTTTCTACCTACACTTTTCTCTGTATTTTTTATTATTTTTCACAGAGCACATAGGGAATAATGCTAGTTAGAATATATTGATAATTAGAATGTAATGTTGAATCTCGTTTAAAAACTCTCTGATTGTTAAAGTAAACATCATGAGATGACTCTGGAAAATTGGCAGAATGAACAAACCTGTCAACTAAACAAAAGTACTACCTCTTGAGATCAAGTACAGAATCCTCCAAATATAGAATAATATAAATAATACAAATATAAATATGTTATAGTGGCATTCTCCTTCTATAGCCACTAAGAGTCTCTTTGCAGTTGCACATGAAAAAATAATATATACCTTTTCCTAATGAAAAAATTTTTTGCTCCAAACACATGGAGCTAAGAAAGAGCTATGGATTTAGCTCCAGCCATGGTGGCTATATAGCAGTTCACAGTTAGCATGCCTTGTCATTGATTTCATGCACTAAACCACTTCAAAATATAATTGATTAAAACAACAATTTTATTGTTTGTGATCAACTCTGTGGGTTACCAACGAATGCTGGATTCAGCTGAGGAGTTACTCTGTTGTCCTTTCTTTGAATCACTCTTTGAACTATACCTCCATCATGGCTGGATGCTATAAGACAATCATTTTCACATGTCTAGTGGTTGGTTCTGGGTGTTGATTATTTGATTATCAAGTAATCAAGATCTAGTGGGCTGGCCCAAATTTCTTCATATGCATTCCAAAAAGGAGAGAAGAAAAGCTGTAAGGATTAGATTTAAAACTTGCACAATATAAAGATCGACATATTATTGCAGTTAAGGCAGCTAACAAAACCCATTTAGATTCAAGTGATGGAGATAGAAACTCCCCCTTTTGGTGAGAGTCACTGCAAATTGTTTGTGGCCATTTTTAATTTGTCAGAAAATTTCCTCTGGGACTATATACTGTAATTCAGAGGATTATATGTATGATGGCTTATCATATGTATCATATCTATGATGGCTTACCTGGATTGTCAATTTGACTTGATTCCAAAACATCTAAGATTATGTAATTTCTGGTGTGCTGATGAGATGATTGGCATGTGGAGCAGCAGGTTGGGGGGAAGTCCCACCCCTAATGTGGGCATAACTCTTCTAATAGACTGGAGTCCCAGATGCAAGGAAGAAGGAAGTGACATGAACACAAGCACAGTTCTTCCTATGTGAAGATGTGCCTGCTCTTGCCTGGAACTTCAGACTTCAGCCCTTTTGCTAATCAAACTAGCTTCTCACCAGTGTTCCTCTGGGAAGGTTCCTGACCTTTCCATCTTGAACTGGGACTGCATCATTGGTTGATTATACTCTGAGACTCCAGCTCTTGGGCCACTTGACCAGCTGTGGGTCCCCCAGTTCTCTGCATCTGGGCCACCACTTGGGACTGCACCACTTCTGAGTGTAAGCTGATTTGACAAACTCCTTTTTATAATATATATTATATCCTTTGGATTTTGTTACTCTAGAGAACCTTGAAATATATATATACATATATGTGTCTGTCTGTGTGTGTATGTACATAAATAAATAAATACAAATATACTAACTCAGAGAGTTAATGAGTTAATTCATAATCATTCATGATATCAGGATCAAAACATGGTTCTGGT
This sequence comes from Graphiurus murinus, assembly GCA_004027655.1. Taxonomy (NCBI): domain Eukaryota; kingdom Metazoa; phylum Chordata; class Mammalia; order Rodentia; family Gliridae; genus Graphiurus; species Graphiurus murinus. Next base: position 39,281 of record PVLC010006459.1, read on the forward strand.
TCCAATATGCATGCTCCCTCCTGGGTACAGCTCAAGATCAAGTATCTCTTGACCTATTGCCATGTGAATTAAAAGACAATCTGTTCCATATAGATCCAACAAATATGGTACTGCATATCATTCTAAAGATAATTAATCAGAAGTCCTCAGAATTCACTGGTCTGTAACAATTCCAAGTCCAATTGGACATGTGTTGTCAGAATCCCCTACCTCGGGAGCAGAGAATATTTCTTAATTAGAATAAAATTCTTTTTTTTTAATTCTATAGCCCAGTTTTCTTCAGAACTGTTTGTCTATCCTGTGCATTCTTGGCTACACCTTCTGAGACATTTTTCCTCTTCTATAATAGAATGTACCATATTAACCGTGAGGAAGCTTCCCATAGATCGCTGGGGGTCCAGATACTCTCTTCATTTTGAACTGACTTTTTAAATCTGTACTAGTTCAGCCTTCTTAATGACTAATAGATTTTCTAATCATCAGATTATAATCTATTCTCCTTGAAACAAATGCTACACACATAGTTTAGGAATAGTTTCTTCTATATTTATCAGTCCTTTCTAAAGATAGAACAAAACTCAATGACTTGGGAAAATTGTTGGACAGCTGGGAGGATTCACTAGATTCTATCTTAAATATTGTATTGATATTAATAGAATCATATGGCCACATGCTTTAAAAATCTTTATTCTGAGGTCATTTCTTATTTATTTAATATCTTCTGTTTTGAAAATGCAAGCAGTATGAATGACTTTACTTTCCAATTCAGCAAATCTTGGCTCCTTTATATATGCATTTTTTAATTCTGGTTGCAAATTGGACAATTGTCTTTCTAGTTTCTCTCTTTTCCCAAACCTCATCACACATGAGCCAAAGAAGCTAAATGATGTTTCTGGTTCCCCATCTAGAAATCTTTTTAGTCATGTTTAAATTTAATTTAATAAATATTATATCTTCCAATTAAACTCCAATTGCTAACAGTCTTTCCAATTATTTTGCCATTTTCTCAAGCCTCTGATTTTAATTTCCTCCCTCTTTTTCAGCCTCGGCTTGTCCAGCCTCTGTCTGATTGCTTGTATCCAAATTTGATATCACAGATTTAAGGCCTTTTTATAAAGTGTCACTTCACTTTTGGAGCTACATAGAATGAGTTTTCTGTTGCCATGTAGTAACCATGCCAAAAGTTTAATTTATTAAAGCTGTTTGATTTTTGTCCATGGTGGACTGTCTTGCTGGTCTTTCTTTGTGTTGCTCATCTGTCTTTTCCCTGGGGCTGAGAGCCTGAGATGGCCACATTCACATGTATGGCTGTCGGTGGTGGCTACTGCTGATCTACTTGGTGGCATTTTTCAATCCCAGGGATGGCACAAGGCCAACACCTTTTAATGACTGGGCTTGGGGATTTTGTTTGTTTTCTTTTTAATTGGTAACTAACTAGTTATAAGGCCAGTAGAAATCCAAGTTATGGGGAATCCAATCACTGCTCTTCAAAAGAGTAGCTGGGAATAATTCCTGGCCATTTTAATCTACTATGTCCCATTGATTTCAGGCAATCTTACTCTTAGATCTCAGCTCTTGTGTGCAAAGGGATGTGGTTCCAAATCACAAATCTGTTTGATGGTAATCTTCTCTCAAGTACTCTCACTCTGTTTTGGAACAACTTCTTTTTGCCTTTCTCACTGCTTTTCTGCTCAAAAATTTTATTGATTTCTAAAATTAACAACTTTTATCTTACTCTCCCATAGCAAATAATCTTGAAATGCTATTTAGTTCTTTGTCTTTCATTTTCTCTGTTTAATGTGGCACAATCTATGTAAATATCTCATGATTCTCTCTGCTACTCTAAGCCCCATGCCTGAACATCACAGCCATACGTAAAGCACCAAAAGACTCTGCTTTCAGGCTTTCCTCTTACTAATTTCTCTCTATCCCACATTACTGGGCTAAACCTCCTAATCCAGTGCAACTTTGGCTATCCCTGTCTCTTGGTCAGAATCTTAGAGGAGTGTTCATTCACACCACTAGACATTCTAAGAATTTTCAGACTCCTGAAGTTATTAAAAAATGATATGATTTCACCTCATTTACCCAAAGTTACTATTCATCAATATGCATCTTTATTTCCAGTTCTTATTATCTTATATGTTTTTACATGACATGTTTACTTTTCATTCTTTGTAGGTGTAACTCTCCAGTACCAAACAAAACATTATTTTCTTCCATTTATTTGCATGTATGAATAGAATGTCAGTGCCCAGTTCAATTAGAGTATTCTTCTCTAAGCTCTTCCTGTTTAATCTCACTAAAATAGATGTCTACTTTAAAGTCTCAGTCTATTTATACTTAGAGGAATTCATATATATATATATATATATATATATATATATATATATATATATGTACTTACAGTGTCATGTTTTCTTTTTATTCCATAAATATTATCTGAGTTATTTCTGTATGACAGACACTGAGGTATGTATGTGGGATACAAATAGGAGAATAAACAAAAAATTGCCTTTTGTATTAAGAGTTTAGTGGGTGGGAATGTTTTAGCAACATAAACATATTGATAAATATATAATCACAGCTGAGTAATTGCTTTCCAAAAGAGTGTGTAGTATTATTAAAAATAGATTGCTATGGTGCTGACTTCCTCTTTGAGTTGGGGAGGGTTCCCTGAGGAAATGCTGACTAAGTTGGTAAATGAAGGATTGATTACAGTTGAAAGATAACTGAATAAAGAAGGGAAAGAAATAGTCAAGAGTAAGGAAGAGGGTGTACTTCTCTGGAGTGGGAAGTAAACAATAAAGAAACCCCAAATGATCTTGGATGCACCAAAATTAGCATGAACATCTGAAAGTCCATGGAGACATGCTATAGTGACACTATGTGAAGGATTTGGTCTTCCTTCGAGTAGAACTGGGAAAATTCTGGGTGATTTGAGTAAAGAAATTATATGTTTAGATTTATATTAATGACTTTTTAAAAATATTTCCATGGTACTAGGGATTTAACTCGGTGGCGTTCTACCTTTGAGCTATGCCATCTGCCCTATTTTTATTTACTTATTATTTTTAAATGGTCTCATCAAGTTACTGTGTGCTGCTAGTGTTGAACCTGTGATTCTCCTACTTCAGCCTGCCAAGCACCGGGATCACTAGGATGCATCACCGCGTCAGGCTGGATTCATGTGTCGAAAGGTCATAGAGCTGTGGTTCAGAGGACTGAGCAGAGGCTGTCAAAGTGCATGGGAATATCGTCAAAAGAATTTCAGTGATAACGCTCAGATGCAGGATATGCAGGATGGACAACTCCTTTGGATTTTACAAAAAGTCTGTAAATAATTTTATGTAGCAGAGGGTGTTGAAATGAATAGGAGGATCTTTTGGGAAAGATAATCCTGAAATGCAAGATGAGCAATTTCTCTGGATTTTACAAGTATCTGGTTGCCTAAATAATGACGTGTGAGAATGAATAACGAGGTTAAGGTGGGATGCCAGGTATTCAAAAGAAGGAAGGACACTGCTTGTAATTAATCTGGAAAGGGAAACTCTTGTTGTATCCCAGTATGGAAAAATCCCATCAAATCATTTACCTATTTTTTCTTTCACTTTGTTTAAAACAATTTATTGAGATATGACTGTCATGGAAAATAAGTACAGTTTTATTTCTTAAAAAGGGTAGAGCATATGTCTCAGCAGATCCCAGTTTTGTTGTTTGTTTGCAGTATTAGAGATTGAACTCAGGGCTGCTCTACCACTGAGCTACACACATCTAGTGCTCTTTTATTTTGAAGCAAGGTCTTGCTAAGTTACTCTGCACTGGCCTCAAAAGTGTGGTCCTTCATTTTAGCTTTCCAAAGATGGGAATACAGGCATGTGCCTCCATGCTGGACTTGGCTCATTTGTTTCTTTATCTCCAGTTTAGCCGTAGAGCTGGTGGAGTTGCATGTGGGATTGGGTTCAATTCGCACTGAGAATGTCTAGAATGTGCACTCTTCACTTTCTGCTTGGGTTTTTCCATCATCCTTAGGAAATCTGCTGGGGCAAAAGCATCCAGCACTCTGGAAATGTGGTCCAGTGAATCACCCCATGGGTGACACTTAAATGATGTTGACTGAGAACAAATAATTCAGTCTGAGAGTGGACAATTTCTGAGATAGTTGTTGGCAGAGTCAAGTGCCAATTATCTACAATGTTGAACTCTACATTGTATTCCTGAGTTGTTTTTTTTTTCTTCTACTTTTTCTATTCCTTACTCTCTCTCATATGACCTAAGTGCACACCCATCCTTGTCTTGAACTTTGCTTCAGGGGAACCCAAGGTAAGATATAAAGCAAGCTCTTTTTCTGAAAATGGGAAGAGTGGGTTGTACTCAGAGGTTAGAGATGAATTCTTTGAAGAGGAAAAACTGAATTATTCAGAAAAACATAATAGAAATGACGGCAAGATTTTTTTTCTGAAATACACATTTCTGTATTTTCTCCTCAATTAGGTTATCTCCCTGAAAGTAGACATATACTTAATAATTCCTGTGTTTTCCCCATAGCATTTTCTGAGTACCTGATAGATATTAATAGATATGTGTTGATTTTACAATAAAACTGATTCATTATAAATTGCTATTTTGGGTTTGACTATAAAATACTATATATGTCAGTACTATATTTTCATTAAAGAAAAGTATATACTGAAAATTTAATGCTTTTGTCCAAAGGGATTTTTAAATACAAAATTATAGATTTGGTATCCTTATGTTTTGTGGCTATTATGATTACCTCTTGCAACCTAGAAAAATCTAATTGTTATAAATTCAAAAGATTGAAGTGTTTTTAAATTTATTTTTGTGTCATAAAGCAATTGATTTCATTTAGTGATATTATAAGTCAATATGCGTGTAATAACAATAAGGCATTAAAAATGAGGCACCCACAAAAAGCCCTCAGTGGAATTATATTATGCCCAAAGAGTAATAAGTTTTGCATCACATCAAAAACATTGTGAACATTTTTTAGTGGGTTAAAATGTAAACTTTTGAACAATTTCTTTCATGATCATGTGAGGAACTTCATATACTCAAGCAATTATTACTGGTTAAAATTATTTTCAAAATCAACTCTTTAATATCTATGAAAACTGTATCTGGGTCATACAAAAAGAAAATATTTATTCAGGCAAATCTACTATATCTCAGTAACAAACAGTAAGAGTCTCTGACACTGGAGCCATGGCCCACTCCCTTCTCCTCCATCCAGTTCAGGGTGACAGAAGCTCTAGTCTGAGGGAGTGTAGCTAAGAAAATGGGGTTCTCTCTTCCTAAGCTCCCCATCAGGAACTCTGGTATCTTTTCAGGAAATGCAGAAACCTGGCATTTCTCTTGCACCCCACCCTGCAGTTCCATATTGTGGAAGCTAAATTCCAGGTGCATGAGACCTGGAGATCCAGAGATCTCTCCCTTCACCCAATCCCATTCAAGGGACCTCACAGAGCAAGAATATCAGGGACCCAGTGGTCTTTACTACAACCCACTCACAGCATGGTGTTCCAGTGCAGGAGAGGTAAACAAAAGTGGCCAGGACTATCACTCCGAGAGAAGCAGGCCACTTCCCTCAACCTAGCACTGGAGCAGGGTACAGTACTGATATATAGTAGAACACGAATAAAATATGGAATACTGTACTACATGAAAGCAATCAGTCACGATAAACTCCATATGGTATAATTCCACTTAAGTGAAATGTGAAACAAGTAGGCAAATTTATACAGACAAAATAATAGATTAGTGATTACAATGCTCCAATAAAATAAAGAAAAAAATCAAGAGTGTATGTACTGTAAAACCACACTACTCTGTAATAATGAAGACATGGCCAGTCTAAATTAGTAAAATAGGAACAGGAAAGTATTTTTAAAAGTGTACTGAATCTTCTTATTTAGGTTATGACTTTGCTAGTTATTTTGAGCAAAAAAATAATAAGTACTATACATACAGTTTTTCATATTTGTGGGCATAAACCTTAGAAAGATACCCTAAAAATAAAATGAGAGTCCGTCTGCGAAAATCAAGTTAGGTAATCTTGGTTTACAAAAGCCCATCACCACAATAAAGGAAGTAACACACTAAAATGATAGGGAAGAATCAGCTCACTTTCAAGGAAATAATTGCAATATTCAGTCTTGTATATAAGAGTTAATGGTTTCCAAATGTTGCTGCTTTTCATGTTGCTGTTATAGTTCAGAGCAAAGAAAATCAGGGTCTTGAGCTTTATAAGGGAGTTAAAGTGCTTTGGAGAATGGGTGGGCTATTTTCAAGATTCTTGTGCAACAAGGATGTATGCACTAAACCAGGGAAATGATGCTCCCTGGTTCCCCATCTTCGCTGTACTCCACCACTCTTGGTTATACTTTGTAGACTCCCCAGTGTATCTTTTTCTTGTGTTTTCTGTCCTATAGAATATCTATAATGTTGGCTTTATTTCCTTTAGTGATAATTATTTAATGATGATGGAACGGACACTGTCTAGTTTGGGAATTGGAGAAATACGACATTTAATCATCAGAATAGAAACAGAATGCTAGCCTTCGGACTATTACCGTCTTCTCCTATGATTTATGGGAGACTCGCGATATCTCAAATTGACTATAAAATAGTGGGGATGAAATTCATACTTGTTGAAATATTGATGCTCATACTGAAGGGTGCATAATAAGAAAAGAGTTTTATTTCATTTCTAGCGGGACATTCTCTGGATCTCTTGTACTTTCCTGCAGTATTATCAAAATGCCTTTTCGATAAGTTTGATATTGTGTCAACTGTTTGCACCACTGGATTTTATCCACTGGATTTGTGGTAGGAATTTATCACATATTAATATGAATGTTAAGCTAATTTACTCTTAAATCCCATCAGTTAAATTTGAGAGGATTCAATATTTGAATTTCAGAGAGATACTGTTCTTTGATAGTTTGCTGTTAAATGTCTTTCAGCAATAATATCTTTAATAGTAGTATAAGGTGCTATAAGAGAAATTGTGCCCTGAATATATTAAATTCTGTATAAATTTTACTGTTAGAAGCATCATCCTACTAATCAAATATTTGACAAATAGAGATTATTCAGTATGTTTGTTTGTTTATTTGTTATTATACTATCACAGAAAAATCCCATGTGTGTTTTGTCCATGAAGGCATTGTCTAAAGTGATTGGTTTGTAACACTTTCAACTTTTAAAAGGCATGTATACCATGTACCAGTCAATGTCAATGTCAAATGTCTAAATAAAACACTTTGTTATTATTTCTTATTTGATAAATTAATATACCTATTACAGACCAGAACACACACACGCACACACACACACACACACACACACACACACACACACACACGAGACCAAACAATAAATCTGTGTTTTAAAAGCACAAATATAGTGATGATGTAGTCTTCCAAAAAGTTTATGTTTTAATAACTTACTTTCCCTAAAGATTATGAGTTCAAGTCAACTCAGGAAAATGTATCTGGTTTGCTTTAAGTATTTTGCAATTGTCAAGGGAAAACAAGAGAATAAAATGGTTGAGTGATTGCAATGCCACCATCACTTAAAAGAATAACAAATAATACTCTATTGCAATAACTGATGCTCAGAAAAGAGATACTCTATCCTAACCAGTATATCATTTATGAATTTTAGCCAGTTTCAAATTACCATATAATTCAGCTTTCATGACTTTATCTGGTGATCTTTGACCTTGCTCATCAAGAATATTCTTTATGATATCTTGAAATCTATCCTAAGCAGCAAAAGTTTCAATACTTAAATTATCTGTCTTTTAAAAATAAATACAGCACCTAGTCTTGTTTTCAAATATCTGATTTTTCTGAATTTCTTTTGTTTTTCTACATCTCTCTAGGCGAGTCTCTGATTAGAAAAGATCAATCAATAATGGAAAACAATGTCGAGAGACAAGGTCACAAGAATATGCTCAGACCGAATGCAGTGAAGAAGTGTATCTGTTTTATTGTTTGTTAGTAGCTGTTTTATACTATTTTTTTGCAATGAGGCATATAGAACAGGAACCTCCATAGACCTGTTCCTCCAAAGGTCATCCTCAACCAATCAAGGTTACAAAATACAACACGTATATAAAAATTCTTTTCCATTAGTTTAAATCTTTACTATTTGTTTAGCTCCTTTAAACAGTGTTCTTATCTTTAGCTCAGGTAGCTAGAGGGTTAATGTATCCTGTAAAATTACAGGGAGACAAGGTGGGAGTGAGCAAAGACTATTTGTAGTAACTATTTTAGATGAAATCACAAAGCCTGTTTCTTGACTAATGTTTGTAAGAGGTTAATGAATTGGGTTGTCTCGAGGCACTGCTTTTTCAGCTAATATTAAGAGATCAGTATCTGTCTGGCCACCTGTTTCTAAGAAATTTTCCTTTATAATTAATGTAAAAGCAAGACCCAAAGCACCCAAAATTTCCAGAATATAACATAATTTAAAGTGGGATATGCCACGCATTCCTTCTTTTGTAATCATCTTCCTTGCAGGACTCCAGCGGACCGAGCCTTCCTTAAGACCCAGCTATTAAGGAGCTGTCGCAAACAACCTCGACTTAAACAATTATAATGACATATTACAATTAAAGTAACAAAGACATGCTTATTAAAATTTTAAAGAAGAATAAAACAAAAAATCAGATGAATAAATAATAATTTTGGTAATTGCAGGCAATGAAAAAATGTCTCCCTCTACCCTTCTAGTTGGGGTGATCTTTCTGGACTTATTCTCTTTCACTCCCCAAATCCAGGCCAATATAGCCCCACAAAAATTTAGAAACTCCTCCTGAGCTTCTCTTTCTCTCTCTCTCTCTTTTTAAAGGTACAATTTGAAAAAAAATTTAGCACATCTATATACCATGAAATCGTCAATATAATAAAAATAAAAAGCATGTCCTCCACCAGGTCAAAAGTCTCCTCCTGCACTTATAATCCCTTTCCCCTCTATGGATTAGTTTGTATATTCTAGAAATTTAAATAAAAGAAATTGCAAGATATGGATTTTGGTGATTTGAATTTTAACTTAGCATAATTATTTTGATATGCTCAATTGGTGTATAATATTCTATTATATGAATATATGCACTTTATTTATTGATTGATAGAAGTTTAGGTTGTTTTTGGTTTGATGCTACTTTTTCATTCTTTCTTTCTTTCTTTTTTTTTTTTTGCAGTATTACTTGGGATTGAAATCAGGGGCATTCTACCTCTGAACTACACCCCTAGTCCTATTCTTTATCCTTTATTTGGAAACAGGGTCTCACTAAGTTGCAGAGGACCTCACTAAGTAGCTGAAGCTGGTCGCAAACCCCGATCCTCAGATCTCAGCCTCCCAAGTCCTGGGATTACAAGGGTGTGCCACCACACCTGGCTTATTTTGCTGCAACTTTAAATCAGGCTGCCTTGAGCACTTTTGCACAAGTCTTAGTACTCTTTGTTTACAAGTATGATTCCATTTCCCTTAGGTAAATACTTAGGGTTGCAAGAGATGGCAGTCTGATAGGTAGGTGCTTGCATTTTAGGAAAATGCCAATCTGTTTTCAGTTGTTTTAGTTTCCTTTTTCTTTTTATTTTCAGCAGTGCCTGAGGGTTCCAGTTGTTCCACATCTTCCCCAGTACTTGGTGGAGCCAGTCGCTTTAATTTTAACTATTTTAGGGAATATGTAGTAGAATACACACATTTCCCTAGTGACTAATTATGTTGGACATCTTTTCCTATATTTATCTGCCTTTGATTGATCTACTTTCCTTGGTGAAATTTCTGTTTAAGCCTTTTTACACACTTACTTTTCTTTTTCTCATTATTCATTTTAGAGAGTTCTTTATGTATGTTGGATATAGCCCTTTATCAGAAACATGATTCACAAATGTTTTCTCCTAGTTTGTGCCTTACCTTTTCTTCTCTTTTATACTTTTACTGGTGCATTATAATTATGTCATAAAGAGATTCAAAGTGATGCAAATATATATGCACAAGTCACTTGGTGTATTTGCTTCCACTTCTCACCCTGCTTCCCCCCCTTTCTGCCCACCCCCCTCATTCATGTTAGTGAGATTGGTAATGATACCTTCGTAGACAAAAATAACATTTTTTAAACTGTTTCCTTCCCTAAACCTCTCTCTTCTCTTGTGGAAATAGGAAAGATTTCATTTCTTTCTGTTTCATCCAGAGCCTCCAAAGCTGCCTTTCATTTGTCTGACTAGCACCAGGCTCTCTTTGTGGGCACTGGAAATCATAAAACATACATTTTTCCCAAAAGCAAGGAGGAAAAAGAGACACTTGTCATTCCCTTACCTGAAAGTGATTATTTCTGAGATGTTTCTACTCAAGAAATTGGCAGGAGTGTTCCTAATTTTGCTGCAGGTCTGAGTCCTCTCCTTCTTGTGTGTGCACAAGGCCTTCACCTCATCAGCAGGTTCTAAGTGGCCAGGCTCATACTGTGGTTGCAAGAATGCAATGAAGCAATTTATGGAACAATGTTTAGAGAGTGAGCTCCAGATACACATTTGCTGTTAGTATCTGTTCTGGTCATCATTTTTGCAGCTGTAAACTAAAAGACTGACCATGTAACTTAGAGGAAAGAAGATGTATTTTCTTATGGTTTCAAGTTCCCCATGTGAAGCTACGGACCTTGGATCTCAGGGTATGGTAGTTGGAGGCACTGGATATTTGCTATTTTTCAAGGTCAAAAATATGATCAGGAACCTTGCCACTTATAAATGTGCATCCATCCACCCTTTCCAAATTTCAACAACATATAATGATGTAAGAGATGCTAATTTCAGTATGCAGTCATTTTCTAGAGGGGGCACAATAAAGTAATACAAACTGAGTGGCTTTAAAATCACAGTAATTTCTTCTCTCACAGTTCTAGAGATTGGAAGTCTGAAGTCATGGTATCGTCTGGTCCATGCTCCATCCCAAGAGATGAGAGAAGAACCCTTCCTTGCCTCTTATAGCTTTGAGTGGCAACTGGCAATCCTTTTATGACAGCAGCATTCCAATTTCTGCCTCCATCTTTGCACGGCCATCGTTTTGTGCATGTGTCTCTGTGCCCTAGTTTCTTACTTCTTATAACAAAAACACTGAACTCCAGTATGACATCACACTAACTGGATATCTTTTGGAAAGATATAAATAGGATGACATTCACCAGGTACACAAGGTGTTAAACTCTTCTACATGTTTGCAAAGTCTAGGGTTTATCTGCTCAAGATAGAGAATTTTTCCCCTTTTCTATATCCTGAATTGTCCAGAAAAAGTCATGATTTCAAAAGGTCTGTATTCAAACTAGGGCACAGATAATTTTTTTGTCTTATATAAATATGTTCTAAGGCATAGATTGACAAGAGATTTTAAGGAAATCAATTCCAGAACTTCAAAGTCTGTACCTATTGTTTTCTAAAATTTATCAGACAGAGATTGTGTCACCCAAAGAGGTGTAAGTATGATGTCCTTTCTTTCTTACTACTTTATAAAAAGAAGGAAGGAAGGAAAAACAAAGAGAAGAAAACAACCTTTGCTATGGTGTAAAACAAAAGGGCAGTACGAATATCATTTTCCAGAAAGTGTTAATTTGTCCCTGTCTTACATACATTTTAGGTTTCCATAATGATCTTATAAACCTAGTATTTGGGGGAATTTAAATAAAATGTGGAGTAATATTACTGCAGAGAAACTATGACAATTTTTATGTGGAGATCCTGACTCATTCATCAACTATTGCCAAGAAATTAATCCCTCCTGAGAGAATCTCATGAAAGGTAAGCAAAGGCACTCCAGGAAGACAAAGGAAGGATGGCAATAGACAATTTTATCTGTTCAGGATGTTTCCAGGAAGAGTCCGTCTTCTGTATCTTAGAACTAGATTTCATAATGAGATGCTTGGTAGAGGAATGTATTAACATGTTTATTGGAATTGAAAAATGAAGTCAGACTTTCTGACAGAATTCTGATCTTTCTGATTAATTTGAAAATATTGACTGGCTTTGCCAATTAGGTTATATGGCTGACATTTTCCGAATTAAATAAGGTAAATCTGTAGGACCAGGTTTTGACAAACATATATAATAGTGAGATAAGGTGAAAACATTTTGCCCAAAACATTTATTGCCAAAGACATATTGAAATGAGCAATATTTCAATCTCTCCAAATCTTTTTGAGTGTATAGATTTAATCAAGATATGTCAAGGTGAAAAATTAACATTGTAATTAAGAGGCATTTGATAAGTTTCAGCAAGCTTTTCTATTTGTAAGGGGTTGCTTATTTGCTTTTGTGCATTCTCCAGGAATTGAGAACTAAGAAATTCTGATTATAGGTAATAAATTCATTTGCAAATAAAAAGAAAGTAGTCCCAAGTTATGTTTAGAAAAATAATTTAAACTTTCCAATGAAATATTGTATAGAAGTTTATTTAAAGTATGTGCCTTTTATTGAAAATTACAATATTGCAATTTTAGACTCATCAATAATATCAGATTCCAACTTAAAAATGTGTAAGAAGACATACAGTGCACATTGTTCTTAGTTCAAACCAACAACAATAATTGAGGAAAAAACACTATTGTGGAAAATAGAGCTTAGATTATTATTTTATGAGTCTGTGTGTGGAGCAGGACAACAGTACAGGGAAAATGTCTAAAATATTTATTCATTTGTGATGAATCTATGGCAAAAATAGGATATAGTTACTTTTACTTTATTTATAATGTTATTCTATTACAGTATTTCTTATATTTTTTAAAAAATATTTTTGTGGCACTTCATTTTTAAGCATATATAATAACTCATTCTCTACTTAATTGTTTTCCCAGTCAGCTAGAACCATGTTTTATTAGCTCTTAGTTCTGTAAGAACTTTTTTAAAAAAATTTAAAACAAAGAATCTTAATTATATTAGCCAAGTAAGATTTGCCAATCCAAGATATGTTTATATTGTGAAATGTAGATTGCACTTTTTTGAGTGTACTTAATAGGATACACTTAGTATTAGAATAAGCTTTGTAGAATACACTCAAGAAGCAGTGCTACTAAATGAATTTATGACCTTTACAATCTCTAGCACTTGGTAATGTCTTAGAGACAGCCCACTGTTTTCTCCTCAATTTCCATTGTGGAAATATACATAGAATTGGGTATTTGAAGTAAAACAAAGTATCATTGAACTTAATGGAGAGCATGATAAGTCAGATGACAAGGGAAAATTAGGAAAAAAAAAATACCTGCCAGTAAAATGGTAGAGAGCTAAGATAATTATAGACAGGATTATTGAAATTATAAGAAAATCCCATCAATCCAACAGAAAAGTGAGCAAAAGTATTAACAGAGTTCTCTGAACTACAAGGGCCTTAAACAAGGAAAAGGGTTCATGTCAGTCTTCACTGCAGAAATGCAAATTCAAATAATATTAAGATATCACGGGGCACAAGAAGAACTCCAGATGAAGAAGGGGAAACCTTAGATGAGCAAAGAAGTTGACTTAACTGAAGGTGATGGGGCGGAGGACACCCTAATGCACATGATGTACTTATACAAACACATCAAAGTCAATCACTAATCTGAACCTGAGAAGGAGGGAGGACAAGGGAGTGGGGCTGGAATTGGGGAAGGGTTAAATAGGAAATGTTTGCATGCATGCCTTTACCAGCGTGTACCTAACAAAGATGTATGATTACAATGCACCAATTAAAAAAAAATAAAATAAAATAAAGATATCATTTCTCACTTACCAGATTGGCAAACATTCAAAAGCTTAATATGATCCCTTGTAGAGTGTTGGAGAAACAGACATGCTGATACAGGGTTGCAGAGCAAAATTGTCCTATTCTTATGAAATGACATTGGTTGGTAGCCATCAACACAAACATTGTGTTTACCTTTTGACACCACAATCTCAGTTCTGGAAATCTCGTCCAGCTCTGGTCATCAGCTTTTGTGGAAGAAATCAACAACCTCAAAATCTCAGTGGCTTGCAACAAAAGTATGTATTTATTGCTTGTTACTTGGGAACTACAGGTCAGGTCTGGTCTGTCTGCTGCTTCCCATTTCTGTGCAGGTTGAGGTAGCACCTGCTATCTGTCTGGAATGTGTTGTTTTTTTGTGGCAGGGACAGAAAATAAAGGGAAACAGGATTTTTAGAAGTATTTTCTCAGAATAAAGACATTGTGGCACCTGCTTTCATTTTGCTAGACAAAAAAGTTGTCTACCAAAGACCAAAGTTATCTGAGCAGTGACCTATGCTCTGCCTCCTGGAAAGTTTTTCATGACCACTAGAGAAAGACTGAGATGTGAGCTGGGCGTGGTGGTGCACACTCGTAATCCCAGCATTCGGGAGGCTGAAACCGGAGGATCCGGGTTTGCGGCCAGCCTCAGCTACCTAGTGAGGCACTCCGCAACTCAGTGAGACCCGGTTTCAAAATAAAGAATAAAAAACAGGGCTAGAGGTGTAGCTCAGAGGTAGAATGCCCCTGGGTTCAATCCCCAGTACCACAAAAAAAAAAAAAAAAAAAAGACTGAGATGTCTACTCCTGTCACAGGGAGGAGACAAGGAATTAGGAAGTGCCTGCCTATGGATGACATGAAGTAGAGAAAAAGTTATTCATTGAAGCATTGTTAGTAATGGTAAGAGCATTGATTTATAAACATTTGTACAGAGGCATCACACTGTCTACATATATCTGCATCCTTCCTCTCAGAAGCCTGCACGGTTGGCAGTAATGCGCTCTGTGTTAAGAATGCCTATTTCTAGCAGCACTTGGAGCTTGAGTTATTTCAGGATGCAATGTGATCCTTCCTGGACTACAGAACTTACATCATTTAAAACATGAAATTTTGCTTCTAGTTCATTCATTCCATAGATATTTATGGAGGACCTTGTATAGCCCAGGCTGAGTTATGTGGGGAGAAATCTGATGGATTAGGTCTGCATTAGGCGCAATTAACCTACAGGGAACAAAATTCTCTCAATTCTAGTCTTTTCCTACAATTCTGCTTCTGCCAATTGTCCTAGCTGAGGTTATAACCTATACATATATATATCCAATAGGAGAGGGATTTGAAAGTGAAGAAGGATGCTTAAACTTTTGACATGGGAAATAGGAGTCTGTGAGAAGGAACTCTTTAGAAGAAAATTAAATGAATCTGAAGAGTGTGCCCGAGGTCTTGGGGCCTAGTATTTTTTCAGAAATATCTGTGGCAATCCATAATCCTAGAGCATTATCATAGCCCTATATTGTTTATAGTATTTATTTTCTTCTGTAAATAATAACACAACAATAATAATAACCATCACATCTCCCTCACAGATTTGTGTGGTACTGAGACGATATATTTTAATGTACTTGAAACTTAGGAGCTTGTTCAAAAAAAATTCTTTTTTCCTCCTTTTTTAAAGCGATCCTCATCATATTTCTGTTTGAGTTCTTTTGTTGATTTCCTTTTTCTTCTGGAAGTTGTTTTAGTCAAATTTCTGTTATTGTGACAAAAAAGCTGATATAAACAATTTATAAGGAAGAAAGATTTAGTTTGGCTTGTGGTTTCATCCACGATCTCTTGGTCTTATTGCTTTGGGCCTGTGGTGGCACAGTACAAAATGGCAGAGCACAAGATGCGGGTCTTCTTACCTTGTAGTGAACAAGGAGTGAGAGAGGAAGGGGCTGTTGTTCTGAAATCTTCTTTAAGGCCACACCCCCAATGACCTAACTTCCTCCCACTGGACGCCACTTCTTAAAGGTTCCACCACCTGCCAATAACGCCACAGACTAGTGACCAAGCCTTCAATACACGGGCTTTTGGAGAACACTTCCAAATCATAGCAGAGATGATCAATAACACTGTTACCTTAACTATGGTGTTGGTAACATGCGTGTGTGTGTGTGTGTATGTGTGTGTGTGTCCAATCTTACCAAATTGTAGACATTAATTATGTTCAGTTTTTGTATGCTAAACTGAAAATAAAAGAATGCTAAAATAATTCTATGTTATTCCCTTTGCTATAACTTCTGCGCACAAAAATACATAAATATAATTATAATTTACATGGGAGCACATATTTATTCCTTCAGAATTTTATTTTTACTTTTAAATACATTTGATTTTATATATTTGAGATTTACGAAGTGGTGTGATAAGATACATATAATGACATGGTTACCATATTTAAAAAGATTAACATATCCATCATCTCACATAATTACTCTTTTTGTGACAAGAGCATCCAAAGGTTACTTATATTTTTATTTATTTATTTTTTGTGCCACTGAGGATTGAACGCAGTGGCATTCTACCTCCGAGCTATACCCCCAGCCCCATTTTTTATTCTTTAATTTGAAACTGGGTTTCACTAAGTTGCAGAGTGCCTCACTAGGTAGCTGAGGCTAGCCACGAACCCAGATCCTCCGGTCTCAGCCTCCCAAATGCTGGGATTACAAGCGTGCGCCACCACGCCCAGCTCCAAAAGTTACTTATATTTTTAAAATCTCCAAACAAGTACAATTTTATTAGCTTTAGTACTCATGTTGTACATTACATCTTTAGACTTCATCTTACCAATGTACTACTTTATAGTTTTGATGTCTGGTTTATCATTAACAAATATATTTTAAGAGCCCTATTTTGTGATACATTACACTTTTTTTTGATATTTAGAATAATTAGAAACATTGTTATTTCAACCAGAAACATTGTTCAGAAACAATGTTCAGAAACATTGTTACTTTCATTGTTATTGCAAAAGTTGAGAAAAAGCTTTATGGTTTATATTCTATATGCCAAAGTATTAGAATTAATTTTCAAGTTCTGTCCAAGGATTCTCTTTAATTTAACAAGGAATTTAATTTACAAACATAAATAAGATAAAATAAATGATCCAAGTGCCAATGTAATATACTCCCACCAGTTTCCATGGGTCAACATCTATTTATACCATTCACCTTGGCATGGAAGCACTTCAAAAGTTTTTCTGTGCCCCATATTCTAACACAGCTACATCATAAGTATTCTCTAATCTTTAATAAACCATTTGTCAGGTATGGCTTAAGAAGACGGGTATGTGATTGGTAAGTTTTGAAATTTAGAGGGCTTTTTTATCCTTTATATTATTATTCAACATATATTTAAGCTTTTAAGAAGAAAATCACTTATCTCATATTGCTTTACAATCAAACATGATACAGCATAAAGTTCCACTGATAAATTAACATTAGAAATAAAGTCAAAATAGATATCTATTTTTTTTTTGGTTTTATTTGGAATCAATTTCCATTAAAAAAAATGGACAATTCTTTACTTCTAAGGTGAATCTTAGAAAATGCAACAAAAAAAAATCATCTATTTCCTTAGAATTGCTATATTGCAATCACATGCAGTATTTTAGAAACCCGGTAGAGAATATTCAAGCAGATTTCTTGAAACTCATATAAAAAAAAGACTACTATTCCCAGGAGTATAAGGGAGTGCAGCAGGGGGCCTTCACACTTAATATAACTATACATATGTATTATTTGCCCTGTGCATAAAAAAACAATTTATTTGACATACATATTGGTGGTTTGTTAGTTGATTTGTTAAATTATGGAATAATCCAATAGACAAATAGCTAAATGATAGTAGCCATACTTCTTGACTTAATTTTTATTGATTTTAAGAGACCTATTTCAAAATTTTCTAAAACGATAAAAAATTCTTGCCTCATGACTTCATATAAATTGGTATTTGCAATAAAAGCAAATAAAGTACAATAGTTTTTAGTGGGGTTTTGAAGAGCCTAGAAGAAGTATTAAAATTTTCAGAACTACTTATCCAATGAGAATTTATTTGGAAAGTTAAAATGAACATACTCATTGTCATCTTTGTGGAATTCCAAGTTTGTGCAAATTGAAGATAGATTCTCTGTCATAAATACAATACAGTTTTTATATGTATCAGAAGTAGGCTTTCAGAGGTTTTTAAATAAATCCAAAGCAATTACAATTGACTCCTATTTATAATATGTTCAAAAGGTGATTAATAATTAGGCCAGTCAGTTCTCAAGATATTCTATTTTTCCTATGTTCTTTCTTCCTGTTGAATGTGATACGCAACTCCCAATTGGTTTTAAAAGTTGTGAATGACAGTGCCCGATATCCACTCAGCTCAGAAAGGAAAATTCGTCCATTCTGGGTCTGATCTTAACTTCACCTCTCAACGTGGTCACAGAAGATATTGAGTTCTCAATTGTGCTGTGAAAACTGACGCAATAACAGAGGGAAGAATTATCGAGGTCCACTCTGTCTCCTCTATTTCCCTCTTGAAGAATCATGAAAATAAATAATAGTGGCTCAGCCGCAGTGCATGAAGAGAGAAGTCAAACCATTTTTCTCTTCTATGATGTCTATTGGGATTAAAAACCATTTTTAAAAAACGTATTTAACATTTACATCTCATACTAGTTTTTTTCTAGCTTATCTTTTCCTCTAGATGACCCTTAAAGAAAGTTATCTTAGTTATAGAGAGGGAAATTTTGACTTGAGTAGTCATTTTCTGAAGGATATTTCATACTGAACAGTCTTTGAAATATCATTTTTCATGTACCCTCTAAACCTATTGCAAATGTCTCTACAGTACCTGAAACATTTTCTCTGTTGAAATATATCATTTTATATTACTCAGATGTTCTGAAAATTCATAAAGTGGCAATCATAATTTATTGAAATTTCTCTCTGCCAGTCAGAAATGAATAAAACTATACAGTGTGTTCAAGAGGAAACAGAAAAGAAAAATGAAAAGAGGAACATGGATCCCTTTGCTTTAGAAGTAACATAAGATTGTTCCTGGTAACCAATCTTAATTTCATCACTTTTCAATAGTTCTTATTGTTTATTTACTTCAAGTTGTGAAAGATAGCTTAATATTGTGCAGCCCATATTACAATGCAGGTCTCTACTATGCTAGATCTTTTATTTTTTTAGCAATATTTATTCAGTAGCTATCCACCACACTCAAAACACTTAGCCTTATTTCCTTGATGTCTTAACAAATACCCATGACCTGGCCTCTTTCTGAAAGTTACATTAGAAGTTGTCAGAATGGTTCATTTTCTTCTTTGTGCCTCTGAATTAACAAGTTATTTTCAACTGCATTCATCTTCCCTTCTTCTATCATCCACAAAAGAATAAGTGGCTTCTCTTCCATCAGACATCAGATTCTGATTGCTCTGCAGCCTTTTTCTTTTCTGCCTTCCCAGGGACTTCACTTGACCCTCTCAACCTCTTTCCTCCTTTCTCTCTTTACTGAGTTCCCAAGAGCATTTATTTTGTTTCCCTTCTGCCTTCTTGCCCTTTTGCATCTTATTACTCATATACAATCTTTACCACTTTTATTCTATAAAGGTCATGCATTAGAATACTACTTCCTCATTTCAACTTACTTAGAAGATTTTTTAAAGGAATAAATACATGTGGTAAAATGTGAAAGAGTGTGGGGGAATGCATTTTTTACTTATGATACTTTCGATTTATAGTGGGTTTATCAGGATATGATCTCTCTTCCTGTCTCCCTCAGCTCCTTCCTTCCTTCCTTCCTTCCTTCCTTCCTTCCTTCCTTCTCTTCTTCCTCTTCCTCTTCCTCTTCTTCTTCTCCTCTTCCTCATCTCCTCCTCCTCCTCCTCCTCCTGTTCCTATTCCCCTCCTCCTACTCCTCCTTCTTCTTCTTTTCTCTTTTTCATATTAAAGATTAAACCTAGGGTCATTCTTCCTCCATGCTAGACCCCCAGCCCTTTATTTATTTATTTATTTAAAACAGGATCTAAGTTGCTGAGGCTGGCCTGGAGCCTGCAATTCTCCTGCTTCAGCCTTACAACTACTGGAATGAGAAACATGCTCCACTGTGCTCAGCTATTTCTCCATATTTATTAACAATATGCTTATGACAGGAATTCTTAAATATTTGAAGTTGCTTTTTTGTTACAATATACAGTAGTATAGCTTATCTATACCAGTCCTTAATTAATAATATGATTATAGCACTTTCTTTGCCTCTGATTTAATAGTTTTATATAATTTATTTTAAAATATTTCTTATAACCTGAACTTTACACTGAATATTCTTGCTTTCACCTTTTAAGTTAGGGTTAGCGATGCTTCTATTTTCTATTTTTTGTTTGTTTGTTTGTTTGTTTTGGGTTTTTTTGCGGTACTGGGGATTGAATTCAGGGGCATTCTACCTCCGAGCTATACCACCACCCCTATTTTTTATTCTTTATTTTGAAACCGAGTCTCACTAAGTTGCGGAGTGCCTCACTAAGTAGCTGAGGCTGGCCACAAACCCGGATCCTTTGGTCTCAGCCTCCCGAATGCTGGGATTACAAGCGTGTGCCATCACACCCGGCTCGCGATGCTTCTATTCTTGCTCTTACCTCTTCTCATTACCTTTGGCCTCTTATCTTTTGTCAGTGGCACATTTATATAAAGTTGATATTTACAGCTTTGACTTGAAGAATAAGGAATTCTTCCATGTATATCTTTCAGGTTGGTGGTAATATTTGTAAGCCTATAAAGGAATACTCATTATAGTGACACTATTAGTAGGTTTTTATGGCCTTTGTCATATGCTTAAAAGGTATTGCTAGTGTTCATTTAAAATAGATTCTCTTATCCTGTACTACACTGATTGCTCAAAATTATGGTACAAACTAAAAGATTTTTTTCCCCATATGTAAAACATGTTCTTCTGGTAAAGTATCTAGAATTCACTTTCTTAGCCCATTTTGTGTTGCTAATTACAGAATGCCACAGACTTGGTAATTTATAAAGAATAGAAATTCATTCCTCACAATACTGGAGGGTAGAAAGTTCCAGATCAAGGCATCAGTAAATTCATTGTCAATGTTTTTGTTTCTTTATCTTCTTTAATCTGATACCTTGAGTTGGAATGCAGGTATATGTATGTACGCTCGCGCGCATGCGTGCGTGCGTGCTTGCGTGTGTGTGTGTGTGTGTGTATTCTTGATTCTTGGAATATTCCAGGGGTAAGAATGATGCCTTCTTCTCTCTGCATTATTTCTCTTAGAAGCATCTCTTAGATGCATTTGATCGAACATGTTTATTTTTCCCTCTCAGTCTTCTCACTTCTTGTATGGGTTTTCAGTCAGAGAAACTGCTGACATTATGTTGCTGAAATTCTATTTATTTGTATATTTTTATCTCCTATACCTTCTAAATTTAAGCAATTCTCTCTGATACTGTGGTTATTCTTGTTCAAGAGTATCTTGTTTGCTGTTCTTTAAGAAAGCAATCATTTTTCACTTTTACTGGGAATCTCAATTGGTATTTTGATTTGATTGTTTTGTTGTCTTGTTAAAAGATAAATTTATACACATGAGAATTCTAAAGAGTTCGTTGGAACAAACAGTGATTCATGAACTGGACAGCATCCACCTGGAATAGGTTCAGGGTTCCTTGAAGGAACAAATGGGAAAACTTCCTTAAGTGTTTTCAGACACACAATAGAGAATTTGAATGGTTACAAAAGAACAAAACTTTAAGTATTTAGAGATTATGTGGCTGTTTTGATTTGCTAAATTAATCTCAAATTTCAGGTTAACTTACATAGGAACATAGAACATTGGAGCCATCTCAGCCTAATGGCCTTCCAATGACTTTTTTCTAGCAGTATTAAAAATTAGTTTCTGCACTGAATCAACTCTATTTCTTTTAGGTTATTCCTTCCTTTGTGGCTTCTTTTATAACATTTTAATCTCGATTCTTTTCTTTGACCAGGGTTTTCTCAGGTATGTTGTGATTATTGATTTTCATTCATTTATTTCATTTTACATGCACAACCTATCCATGTTTTAGTCGACCCTGGACTGAACATTTGAATATTGTCCCATAATCTTATATCGGCCAGTGATCATGTAGCTATTTTAGTGTAAGTACTCTCTGTGATGTTCATACAATGACAAAAATCACTAAACAAAACCTTTCTCAGATTGCCTTTCTGTTGTTAATCAAGGCATGACTGAACCTTAGTTTTAGAGCAAAGAAGTAGTAATACTGTAGATTTGGATCTCCATAAATAGAGGTTTGTTCTGAGAAATGGCAACCTTGGTCTTGGGCAAGTGGGCTGGATACTGGGAGTTATACCAGGAAATCTATGAATTGATAAATGAGGAAGGGTTTACTTTGTGGTAAAATCACTTACACTTATCTCACCTTGTCTTTCTAGACAATTTCTGCTTTCCTTTGAAAAAGATGAATAGAGAATAAAGTATTCAGACTTTATTTTTTATTTGTTGTTTTGCCTAGGATTAAACATTTTTCATATTTTGATTGTACGAGAGGGAGCAATGTGAGAAAGCCAGTTTACCGTATGAAGAAGGTCAATTATCCCCACTTCTTTTTACACCCACTTTTCACTTTTACCTATTTTAAGCCTCATCTCTATAATACCTAAGGTAGGGAAACTCCAAGAGCCAAGGATTCTATTGGAGTAGTAAGGAGCTCACCAGAGTTTAATATGAGGATGTGTGTATGTGAGTGTGTGTGTGTGTGTGTGTGTGTGTGTGTGTGTGTGTGTTTTCCCGCTGTCTCAGCTGTTCTTTACTTACTTTATTTACTTTCTGTAAAATTTCTGAAGAACTCCCTGCTGCTTTTTACATTTATTTATTCTGAGCCTGGAGTGTTTCTAGAATTTTTCTCATTAATGATTAAGATGTTGGACTTTATTTTCCTGTATTTCCATTGGCTTTTTAGTTCTCTGTTAATCCAACTTATGCAAAATTTATGTTATGCTGAAGAACTCCAATTTTTATTTTATAGGACAGTTAAGTATATGTGTACCAAGAGCAGAGGATTGTTGTAAAGTTTATATAAATGAGTAATGTCATATGCCTGTCATAATTCAACACATTCTTAGTCTTTTTATTGTTATTATTGCTATATTTTTGTCATTTCGGAGCAAGGGAGAAGAAATAAATTTATTATAATTTTCTTACCTGTTTTTTAATGCTCAATATCTATGTTAAAATTCTAAATTTTAAGAGGCACAATTTCTCAAAATTCAACAGGATGGATATTTAGAAAAGACATTTTGCTATTAAATTAGAGCCATCTTTAAGAAAATGTATTGGCTATAATTGCCATGGCTTAACTATTCCCCTATGGTAGATATTATGTTTTTATACACACACATAACACACAGACACACACACACACACACACACACACACACTGCAATTACATAACATTTACAGATTTACAGTAATGAGGTTGCATATACTTGTTTGTGATTTGACTTGAGAACATAAAATATTTATTTTAGACCATGTTATCAATTATTATCTAAAGTGTTTGCTAATCTACACTAGCCCTATGAATAAATGAGGGCTCCTGTTTTTCTGTTTCCTCTAACACTGTTAAATATATATGAATATACATATATTCAGTGTCAACGATTCAAGAGGTGAGGAGTGACATCCAGTTTTACTTTAGGTTTCTCCAGTTAGGAACAGAATCTGACATGGTTACATGTTTATTGACAGTTATTAAGGAAAGAAGAACAATTGTCTCAGTTGTTCATTGTCATCCTTGAAATCACAGGTTTCTCTCCTGCTTTGAAATTCCTTTGGCTTCTTGTATATCCTGCCTCTTGATTTTTTTCCCCTTTTATTACATCTACTTTGGACTCTCATTTAATATAATTCCATATGTTTTCCTCCACATTTCTACCACATTGACTGTTACCATTTGTTGTTTTATAGTGCATTTTAAAATATATGTTTCTGTTACACTAGGTTGTTGCAAGGACTAGATAGGCTAACATAAATGATTGGAAACATCTCCTGCCTCCCAGGCATGACTCACAGGTAGCTGTGGCAGTTCTTCATTTTCACATCATTTTCTATGAACACCTTATACATATGTGGATCATCATGCACAAAGATAATTTTTTTTATTTTTCACAATATTTTTTATTAAGACAATTGCCACAGGTGTTGCTTTTCACTTTTCGCTTTTTCAAATATGAATGTTTACAGACACAAATTGATAGTTTCTATGTAGCCGGGCATGGTGGCACATACCTATAACCTCACTATTTGGTAGGCTGAGACAGGAGGATCACAAGTTCAAGGCTACCTTAGCAGTTTTCTCTTTATCTTTCCTCTACTCCCCTCTATCACCTTCTAGTACTTGGACTGGTCTCCTATTTTTTCTTTCTTTCACATATAAAAGAAAACCATCAGTCTTTGATTTTCTGAACCTGACTTTTCTAAAGTTCCATTCGTTTTCCTGCAAATGACATAATTTTGTCCCATGATATGACTGAGTAAAACTCCATATGTGTGTATATGTGACATTTTCTTTATCCCTTCATCTGTTGGCAGACACCGCCTGTTGGCAGACACCTAATTTGATTCCATAACTTAGCTATTGTGAATTGTGCTGCTATAAACATGGGAATGCATGTATCACTAGAGTATTCTAATTCTTTTGCAAAGATACTAAGGAGTGGTATATATGAGTTACAGTTCCATTCTTGATATTTTGAGGAACCTCCATATTGAATATAGTTTTCATTTATGTTTTCCTGATTGCTAACAATGTTGAACATTTTTTTCATGTATTTTCTGGTCATATGTATTTCTTCTCTTGAGATATGTGTATTTAGTTTAATTGCCCATTTATTGATTAGACTATTTGTTTCATTGGCATTGTCATTTGAATTCCTTATATATTCTGAATATTAGTCTTCTGTGAGAGGAATAGCTGGCAATAATTTCCTTTCATTCTGTAGCCTTTTTTCTTCATGCTCTTGATTGTTTTCTTTGCTGTGCAGAAGCTTTCTAATTTGGCACCATCCCATAAGATTGGCTATTCTTGCAAAATAATACAATTCATAGAAAAACTGTAATAGCAATCATAATCCCATCATGTTTTTTATGTAGTTGACAATAAATATAAAAATCTACTAGAAAATGCAAAAAACTTAATAAAATCAAGGCAATATTAAAGGAAAGGTTCAAAAATGGAAGGCTGCACTACCAAGCTTGCACCCTGCCACCAAATCCACCATTTATACTTTGGAGATAGCCCTATGGACTTAAACCTCTAAAACCTTGAGCTCTGATAAATCTTTTCTCCTCTGAGTTGTTTATGCAGGTTCTTTGGTCACAGCAATAAGAAGACTGACTAAAACAGTAATGATATAGTGAAGTAATCAGGACAGTATGTGATAGGGGCCTATACATATAGATAAATGGAACAGAACAGAGGACTCTGGAGAAAACCCATTTGCATATGGAGACCTAATTTAGTACAAAGACAGCGTGGCAATCCGGTGAGAATGAATGACAATTTTAATAAGTGATGCTGAGTAAACTGGTATCTGTACAAGATAATGAGGAAACTTGAATGTTTATATCAAAAGATATACAAAAATACATTTAAGATTTATTATAAACCTAGAGGTAAAAAGACAACAAAAAAGTTCAGAGAAGGAAATACAGAGCAATGCTTTCATGACTTTAGGTAGTAAAAATTCACTTTCCTTAACATTTTATTATGAAAAAATATTTGAAACATACAGAAAAGTTTAAAATTTGTTCAAAATACTTGTATATATAAACATTAAGTTGTGTGGATCAATTTATCACATAAAGTTGTACTATATATTTATTGACTTGTGTTTTTACTATTGATAGGTAATAGTGAGTTTTGATATGTCATGAATAGTCATCCTTAGTCAAATATATGTTTTGAAAGTATTTTCTCCCAGCCAATTGTTTACCTATTTATCTTGGTAATGACATCTTTTGTTAAACATTTTAATTTTGATGAGGCTTAACCATTTCACTGTCAAAGACATTATCTAGTCTTCAAGATAATTTTTCAAACATCTTTTTATCAGAATTGCTTTGTCTTTTCTTGATTCTTTGCATTTTTATATAGACTTTACAATCACCTTGTCAATATCTACAAATATGTTTACTAGAAATATTGTCTTTGCCAGTGTTCTCAGTGCTGTAATTTAAAAAAACAAAACAAAACAAAAAAAACGATCACCCAATTAAAAGAAGGATGGTTTATTTGCTCCTAGTTTTGGAGGTGTCAGAGTTTCAGTCCATGTCAAACCAGGTCTGTGGAGTTCTGGGAATGGCAATAGGAAACAGAGAAGGAGATGCCTAGAGCTCTGCTCTCACATTGTGAAGTCCAGAATCCATAGATGGAGCAGGGAGAGGAGGGATCATTATAATCCTCAAGGTCACCCCCCAGAGACCCTCTCCTCATAGCTCCAACATGGCTGCCTACTCTCCATGATTTCTTGGGAGACATTATAAATCCAAACCATTACACTTGTGATTGGAATTTTGTTGAATGTATAGATCATTTTTAGTAGGAATTAGTATTTTAATGATATTAAGTGTTTCAATCCAGGAACATTGTTTACCTTTAATCTTTATGTTCTTTCAATGCGTATCAATATTGTTTTGTAGGTTTATAGTTAAGTTTTGCAAATTTTCAAAAGTCTTTCCTAAAAATTCTTTGTCTTCTTCTAATATTTTAATTAGAATTTCTTTTCAATTTTCTTTTCCTTTTTGACACTTCTATATGAAATAAAACTCATTCTTTTATATTAATCTTGTATCATGTAGTTTTGCTCACCAGTTATTTCCACTATATGTTTTGGAAATTTCTTCAACTTTTCTACTTAATCATCTATGAGTAGAGTTCTACCCATTGTTTTCTAATTTTATGCAAACTCTTTATAAATCTATCTACTCAACCATTATCTAGAGTCTCCAGCACAATGTTGAATAAAAGGGGTAAGAGCATCCATCCTTGCCTTATTTCTGATTTGGCTATACCATATTATGGTATTTTAACATAAAACCTAACCTTAGAGTTTGGGTTTTCAAAACTGCACTTTATAAGCTTTAAGAAGTTTCAACTTATTGGCTCAGAATTTTATATATACACATCTAATTTTATTAGCCTTTATTAAGGTATTCATTTAAGTTTTCTTTTTTGTTCTACTGACATGGCAGATTGTATTGGTTCAATTAAAATCTTAAATTTGAATACTGGGACATATATCATTTGATAATTATGTAGTACTGATTTTATGAAACACTGACACATGTTAATATTTTGCTAAGGATTTTTATGACTATTATTTAAAGACATACTAATTTGAAATTTTCTTTTTATGATGTATTTTCCCTATTTCATCATAGGCCATGTAAAGCAAGTTTAAAAGTCTTTCAATGTCTATTTCTTAGTTTAGTTTATGTAAGATTTATATTATTTTGTTAAATACTCATTGGAATTCATCACTGAAAATGTAGTTATTATTAGAAGGTTTTAACAAAAATTTGTTTTATTTCATAGATATAGATCTGTAGGGTTTTTCCTCATTTTTTGACTTTAAAGGTATTGATTTTCACAATATTCCCTTATAGTACTTGATACCTTCTATATGATAGGTAGTATTAATTCTTCTTTCATCCAAATATTGGTGAATTTTATTTTTTTATCTCTACTTTTTGGCAGTTAAAATAGAATCCATCAATTATTTTTATCTTTCCAAGAAATAAACCAACCGTTCAAATAATGCTATGTACGTATACAAAATTATCAATACCAATCTCAAAAATATGTATGGGGAATGGGAGCAAGTTGAGTAGGATCCGGATGGAAACACACCAAGTGTTGTGTGCATGTATGAGCCTGTCATTCTGAACTTCATTATAATATATATTTACAATGCATCAATAAAAGTATAAAAATAATAAGTTTTAACTTTGTTTCTTCTCTATTATTTAATTTCTGTCATTGATTTCCCTCCTAACTGCTTTTTATTTTTCTCTGTTTTGGAATTACTTTGTGGTTTTTTCCTAGCTTCTTGAGATAAATTCTTAGGTTTAATTTTATACATTTTAATTTTCTAATAAAGGCATTTAAGGTATAATTTTTCTAATAGTAACTGTTTTAACTGCGTCTCATAATTTTTGATGTAGTTTATGTTTATTTGCATTTTACTTTTAATTATTTTCTCATTTTTCTTGTGATTTCTTCTTTGACATAAGGATCATTTATAAATGTAGTATTTAATTAAGAAATAATTGGAGTCCATTTATGTATATTATCGTCATTGATTACTAATTTAATTTTACTGCCATCAGAGAGCACAGTGTGAATGATTTAAATCCTTTTACAATTAATGAGATTGTTTCCACGGTCCAGTTTAGAAATCTTTTGGTAAATGTACAACCTGCTCTTGAAAGACTTTCTACTATTTAGTTCTATAATGTTCTAAAATAAAAATTATTTATTCTACGAGTTAATAAAAATGGAATGTTTAAGTTTTTGAATATTACTGAGGAATTATTTATTTCTCATTTGAATTCTGTAAATTTTTACTTACTGTATTCTGAAGCTCTGCTACTGGCATATATGCATATGCACTTCACATTGTTTTCTGATTTTATAAGTTTTTTTCTTACTTTTCCCTTTTATCATAAAGTATTCCTGCAAACTCATTGTTTTGTGATCTCTTTCATCCAACATTAATATAGCCAACAGGACATTTGTTGGCTTAGGATATCAACAATATTTTTCCCACCTATTAGCCTGTCTCTAAGATCTATCCTTTTGCTATTGGCTTTTGTTTATCCTTTCTCTATTCTATTTGCTCTGTTTTCTCACCATTTTTTTTTGGATTATATATATTCCTCAGGATTTCATTATAATTTACTGCTTTTCAGGTATGCCTCTTTGCATTAGTTTTTTTTTTTTTTTTTTTTTTTTTTTGGCGGTACTGGGGATTGAACTCAGGGGCATTCTACCTCCGAGCTATACCCCCAGCCCTATTTTGTATGCTTTATTTTGAAACCGAGTCTCACTAAGTTGCGGAGGGCCTCACTAGGTAGCTGAGGCTGGCCGCGAACCCGGATCCTCCGGTCTCAGCCTCCCGAATGCTGGGATTACAAGCGTGCGCCACCACGCCCGGCTTGCATTAGTTTTATAGTGGTTATTCTAGGAACTATAACATGCATTCTTGACTTTTTCACAGTCTGCCTTTCATGTGTGTTATTTAGGGTTTGACAGATAATCGAGAAGAACTTAGATACAAATTCTGAAACATCTTATTTCCAACCGCTTCTGTTTCCAACCACTTCTAGGCAACTTTGTCTTCTGACACTTTGACTTCAAGCTTTCTGTCACTTTTTGTTGTTGTTTAGTCTAGAAGTTATAGATACAAGAGCTGTTTCCTTCTTCTGAATTTTATTCCCCTCCTGAATTAACCTGATTTAATTAACTCTAGTGCCTTCAGTTAAGTGTGTGTATGTAAGTGTGAATATGATTGTATGTGAAGGTTCTGTCCAGAGTTTATCTTTATTATCTGCTGATGAGTAAGTCTAGTAGTAGTTTATTCAGCTCTTACTGGATGTGAACCTTGAATGATTTCCTAAACAAAATTAGAAAATGTAGTAGCTACAAAGAATATAAATAATAAATTAGTCTTTATTAAAACTAAGAACTTCTATTACTTGGAAGTGTATAGATATTTAAATATAAATCCTTAAAATTTCTCATATAAAAATAGAAACTAGAGGTAAGGTAAACCAATTTTTAGGTGGGAAAAATTTAAACATACTTCACAAAGAAGTTATTAAAAATTGTTCAATGAGTGTCCAAAGGGATATACAAGTTAAAATTGCTGTGATATACCCTAGCAAAAGAAAATTTTAAATTAAAACCCTGACAATACCTCATGAAATCATATATATATATATATATATATATATATATATATATATTTTTTTTTTTTTTTTTTTTTGCGGTACTGGGGATTGAACTCAGGGGCATTCTACCTCTGAGCTATACCCCCAGCCCTATTTTTTATTCTTTATTTTGAAACCGAGTCTCACTAAGTTGCAGAGTGCCTCACTAGGTAGCTGAGGCTGGCCTCGAACCCGGATCCTCCGGTCTCAGCCTCCCGAATGCTGGGATTACAAGC
>PVLC010006460.1:0-29857 GCA_004027655.1 Graphiurus murinus
TTTTTTTTTTTTTTTTTTTTTTTTTTTTTTTTTTTTTTTTTTTTTTTTTTTTTTTTTTTTTTTTTTTTTTTTTTTTTTTTTTTTTTTTTTTTTTTTTTTTTTTTTTTTTTTTTTTTTTTTTTTTTTTTTTTTTTTTTTTTTTTTTTTTTTTTTTTTTTTTTTAGCGGTACTGGGGATTGAACTCAGGGGCATTCTACCTCCGAGCTACACCCCCAGCCCTATTTTTTATTCTTTATTTTTGAAACCGAGTCTCACTAAGTTGCGAAGCGCCTCACTAGGTAGCTGAGGCTGGCCTCGAACCCGGATCCTCCGGTCTCAGCCTCCCGAATGCTGGGATTACAAGCGTGCGCCACCACGCCCGGCTAATTTTCAATCTTTTTATAGCATTGTTTAGCTTATGTCCATTTTAAGCAGCATTTAACTAGGTTTAGGGCTATAATTTTATCTAATATTTTCTTCTTTTAATAATATTGTCAATCTGTTCTCATATACATACATATACATGTACGTGGCTGTATTTGAATCTGTTTCAACCATGTCAATTTGAGTTATTTGCTCATAATGCATTTTTTTTCTCATTATATTTTCTTCTAGAAAGTCGAAGTTTCTAGAGTCCCAGAACCTTTTCTCATTCATCTAGTTTGGAAGATACAGATGATACTTTGGGGTTTTTGTGATTGTAATCATTTTTAAAAAGTTTTTTGTTTTGAGATTATATTCACATGTGCCTATAAGAAATAATAGAGAGTTCTCATGTTACTCTTTTCTCAGTTTTTCCCAATAGTAACATCTTGCAAAGCTATATTATAATATTATAACCAACATATATGCATTAATAAAATTCACATTTCACTAAGTCTGCATACTGTCATTCATGTGTCATTTTACCACATATATTGATTTATGTGACTACTACCAAAGTTAAGATACAAAACAGCTCCATGAACTAAAGGATTATTCATTAGCCTTTTTACAATTCCATCCACTTTACCACCTCATCTTTAACCTGCAGCAACCATTATTCTGTTCATTTATACAATTTTATTATTTCAAAAATGTTATATAAATTGATTTTTAAAGAATGATACTTTCAGAATTGGCCTTTGTCACAAAGTGCAGTTCCCTGGAAAGAAATCCAAGTCACTGTATGCACTAATAGTGAATTCCCTTTTATTGCTAAGTGGTATTGATGTATCATAGTTGGCTTAACTATTTACCCTCTTAAGTAAATTATGTAGCTTAAAGATTTGAGCTATTCAGAATAAAGCTGCCATGAACATTATTTTCCAAGTTTCCGATTGACTATTCATTTTCATTTCTCAGACGGATAGTTTGACCAGCCTGGACTCCGGTGCTGTCTCCCATCTCCCATGAGCAGCCCCCAATTTCCCATGAGCACTCTAGCTCAATGCTGCTACTGGAGCATGGCAGTGGATGGTTTGGTTCTTTCAGGCTCTACTGGTGATCCTTGTGAAAGCAGACTGGTATGCCATTGCAACTGAGTATGGATCTCCCCAACAACTGTCTGCTGAATAATAAAAACGTCATGGTATTGACACAAAAACAGACACATAGAACAGTGGAGCAGAATAGAAGATACAGAAACAAATGCACACACTTATTGCCAATAGGATTTTGGCAAAGGTGCCCGATACATACATTGGAGAAAAGACAGCCTTTTCACCAAATGGTGATGAGAAAACTAGTTATCCATTTGTAGAAAAATGGAACTAAATCCTTATCTCTCACCCTGCACAGAAGTCCTGGAAGTTAGACCAGAGACTGTGAAGTTACTAGAGAAGGGCATATGTCCAACACTCCCTCACATAAGGACAGGTAGAAACTTCCTCAACAGTACCCCCAAAGCTCATGAAATTAAAACAAGGACTAATAAATGGAATGACATTAAACTAAAACGTTTTGGCTCATCAATGGAAACCATAAAGAGTCTAAAGAGAGAGCCTACAGAATGGGAGAAGATCTTTGCCAGCTATTCTTTGAGGACTAATATCTAGAATACACAGGAACTTAAAAGGCTTAACACTAAAAAAACAAATAACCCAATCAACGAATGGATGATCCATTGAACTAAATAGATACTTCACAAAAGAAGAGATACAAATGGCCAATTAATACAAGAAAAAATGTTCAACATCATTAGCAATCAGGGAAATGTAAATCAAAACTACACTGAGATTCCATTTAGCCCCAATCAGAATGACAATCATCAAGAGCCAAACAACAATAAATGCTGGCAAGGATGTGGAGAAATAGGAACTCTTCTGCACTGTTGGTGGGATTGCAAATTAGTACAGCTGCTATGGAAATTAGTGTGGAGATTTCTCAGAAAATTGGGAATGTACCCACCATATGATCCAGCTATATCATGGCTCAGTATTTTTCCAAAAGGACTGAAATCAGAAAATCATAGTAATATATGCATATTTATGTTTATAGTAGCATATTTCACAATAGCCAAATTATGAAACAAACCCATGTGTCTATCAACAGATGAATAGATTACAAAGTTATGTGATATAAACACAATGGAATTATACTCAGCAATAAAGAAGAACAGTAGTATGTCATTTGCAAGAAAATGGAAGGAAGCCGGGCATGGTGGCGCACACTTGTAATCCCAGCATTTGGGAGGCTGAGACCAGAGGATCCTGGTTCGCGGCCAGCCTCAGCTACCTAGTGAGGCCCTCCTCAACTTAGTGAGACCTGGTTTCAAAATAAAGAATAAAAAGAAAATAGGGCTGGGGGTATAGCTCGGAGGTAGAATGCCCCTGAGTTCAATCCCCAGTACCGAAAAAAAAACAAACCAAAAAAAAAAAAAAAAACAAAAAAAACACGGAAGGACCTGGAGAGCTGGAAAGCATTATGCTAAATGAGGTTAGCACGTCACAGGAAGTGAAGTGGCATGTGTTTTCTCTAATATATGTAAGCTACTGAGGAATTGGAATACCAGAGGGACTCCTGATAATGGAGGAGAAACCTCACTGGAGTCAGGGAGGTGGTCCAAGGAAGGGGAGGGAGAAGATTGAGGTTCAATAATGAAAATACATCAACTATGTATACACATGTGAATATACCAACATCAATCTCAGTACTCTGTATTGGGATGAGTACTAGGTGTCCATCAATAGATGAATAGATTACAAAGTTATGGGGTATACACACAATGGAATTCTACTCAGCAATCAAGAAGAACACAATTATGCTATTTGCAGGAAACTGAATAGACCTAGAGAATATTATGCTACGTGAGATTAGCCAGTCACAGAAAGTGAAAGGTCATGTGTTTTCTCATATGTGAAAGCTAGGAAATAATTAGGATATCAACAGGACTTCAGATAATGGAAGAGACACTCCAGTGGAGCCGGGGAGGTGGTCAAGATGAAGATGGGGGAGAGAGCATCACTGAAGGAATCACTTCCATGGACATTATGTACATATGTGAGGATATCAATGTCAATCTCAATACCCTCTTTGGGGAAGAGGGGAAGGGAGAAGGAGCCAGGCTGGGGGAAAAGCTCACCAAATACTGTGTGCATATATGCCACTATCACTGTGAACTGCGTTATAATGTGAGACTATAATGTACCAAAGAAATATAAAAACTGAAGAGAAATTAAAATCAAATTGTTACTTGATTCATTGCTCTATGTGTGCCCAAACCTTGTACATCCAATAGAGCTCAGTATGACTGAAATCTCTTATATTAATCCAAGGCTATTAACAATGGGTTTATAGTTAGAGAAGATGAACTTTATGATTCTTATGATCAAAAGATTTTAAAGATGTGACTCAGAGGATTACAGTCCCCCTAACAATCTGGACAATGATTTGTATGGCAATGACTTAGAAGCCAGAATAAAGGCCAACAATTTTGGTCTTATTAAATATTTTCCAGTGCAGAGAGGTGTAGGTGTAGGTTATGAGAGGTTGAGAAGTATAGAACTCTTATAGCCCTACTATCAAAGTAATACAACATATTCAATCACAAAGCCAGAAAGTCACTGGTTCTAAGACTGGATAAATATTCTCCTTATTCCTGAGAGTGCAACTTGCTTGAAATCCACTATTACTGTATTAGGAAGTGATGTGCAATTATATATTTTTCCAAATTTATTTTTAAGTTGTGGAGGTTGGCGTCTCACATTGAGGCACATTTACTGATGGTGACCTTAATAGGCCTATGACTTTGGACTCACTCCATGCCATGAGTTTGAATTTCAGTTTTGCATATTGTCCACAATCATAACAAAAATAGTTTTATATTTTTGACTTTCACTTTATTTTTTTCTATTATTGCTGTATGTTTATACCATTCTAAGATGGTGTATAATGAAACCCATAACACCCACTTCTTGTTTACTCTCATGCTAATCTCTCTTTGGGTGTTGTTAGAAATTGTTAATTTGTATCCAACAGAACAGCTAAGGTGAGGGGTTGTCAAATACGTAGTGACATCACTAAACCTTATGTCTTCTAGAAGGTTTTCACCACTGCTGCTTTGAAGAAACAAGCTGCTATATTATGAGATTCCCTATGGTAAGGAACAGAAAACAGACTCTGCTAATAACCAATAATAAACCAAAGCCTGGCAGCATGCAAGCAAACCAGGCACTGCCAGCAACCAGGTGAGCTTAAAAGTGGATTCTGCTCTAATTGAGCTTTACAACAGAGGCCAGTGCTGAATGACACCCTGATTACAACTTTGCATAGAACTCAGTAAAGCTTTGTCCAGACTCCTGATCAAAATAAACAATGAAGTATCAAATGTCCGTCAGGAAATTGTTCAAATGTCACCTTTAATTGTCGCTGTCTCTCATCATTGGCATTAGAATGACAACCACCCCACTTTTCACCTGCTTTTCTCTTACCTGATTTATTTTTCTTCACATCAATGATGGATTTTTGAGACTATTTTATTTGTTTCCTTGTTTATTGCTTATATCTACACAACTGGAATATAATCTATTTTGAAGCTATTGTTAATAGAATTTTTACTTGATTTCTTTTTCACTGGATTCATTAATTATGTATAGAAACTTTCTTGCCATTCCCTTACTAAACCAGTATTCAACCATACAATCCCATAAATATACACACACAGAGCATCCCTTAGGAAACATAGGCCTATATTAATGGATTCATTGTTTCATTGGCAAGCTAATCCTCATAATCTATGCTCAGTCGAATATTATTAAAAAGCAAAGCAGCACAAATATTTAGATTAATTAATTCTGTTATTGCACTAAAGAAGACAGGTGAAGTGATTAACTGATGACAGCTATAGTGGCAATAATGGAAAATAATCATTTTCTTAGCTCATAGGAAATTACAAATATGTAGGCACACTTTAAAAGGCATTTTACAGACTGGGCTTATTGGTGCATACCTGTAATACCAGTATTTCAGAGGTTGAAAAATGAAGATTGCAGATTCGAGACCAGCCTCAGCAATTGAGATAAGCTCTCAGAAACTTAAGGAGACCATGTTTTCAAATAAAAAATAAAATAGGGCTGGGGTATATTTTGGAAGTAGAATCTCCCTAACTTCAAACCACACACACACACACACACACACACACACACACACACACACACACACAGCAATCCTACAGTGGAGTGTGGTGAAACACACCTTTCATTCCAGTAATTGACAGGCTGAAACAGGAGTATTTCAAGTTCAAGGCTAGCCTCAGTAACTTAATGAGACCCACAAAAACTTAGTGAAAGCCTATTTCAAAATTTAAAAAATAAAATGGGCCGGGGGAGTAGCTCTGAAGTAGAACATCCCTGAGTCAAATATCTAATACCAACCAAAATATAATAATAAAAACATTCTCTAACTATATAAAAATCTAAACTGATAATGATGTGACTCAGTTTTCCTCGTTTTTCAAAAATCCTGGGAAACACAAAAATGCAAGCTAGAGGTTTGTTAAGTATTAGTTTCGAAGACATTGTAAATGCAGAGTGAGACCTGCAGCAGTATTAGTTATATTTGTTATGTCCAACATTTAGAGTCAAAGTAAACTTCACTTCTTTTTGATTAAAAGTAACTGAAAATGATGTGGAACATTCAGTAAATACAGATTAGCAAAAATTATTCTTAAGATTGTATCACTTTTGAATAATTTATTCCTTAAGTAGCTTATGCCAATATAATGTTACTAAAGTTAGATTTAATTCCAGTTTGTACCTGGCAAAAGTCAAGCATGTCTATAGGATGTACCTACTCAAAGCTACTTCCCATTTCCAACCTTATTCAGAGTTTTGTCTGCTAATATTTAATAATGAGCATCTCCTAAGGATTCAACACAGAAATGGTCCCAATATAGTGTGAAATCCACTGTCAAGCCTAATTAACAAATGATCCTTAGCATTGCTGTGAGATGCTTTTATCTGAGTATTTTTATCATTCCATCTTATGAAATTTATTTAAGGTAGAGATAGTCGATCTCAGTGCTCCTAGAATGTTTTATACCTACCTCTATTGTGGTACTTGTCATCTTGTGTAGTAATGATGTCTTGGCATGATTTTCTTCTTCATTGGATCCTTAACAAATTATAGGCAAAGACTTGAGTTTATTATTTTGTGAAAACCAACCAGTCAGTGGTGTGCTGGTTCTTACCTATTTGTCTTTCATAAATGTTAAGTTTTACAAAGTTTGTTGATGTCTTTTGGGCGATATGTCAGAAGGATGATGGATGATAAGCACTGAGACTAAAGTGGTGAACTTTGTAACCAAAGAGGAGATGAGCTAAAACACTACTGAAAGTAATTCATACAAAAAATAATTTGTGCTCAAATGGAAAACTTCTATTTCCTTTAAGACAATTTGTTCAAATTAATGTACTTAGAAAGACTTGGCTAATTTCTAAGGATATTTGCTCTCTTTGTGGGGTAATCGTATATGCTGGGCCAGATCATGCATAAGAGTTATTGTTGAGAAATGTGATTACATGCTGGGTGTGGTGGTGCATGCTTGTAATCCCAGTACTTAGGAGGCTGAGACAGGATGATCACAGGTTCACGGCCAGCTTCAGCTACTTAGGCCCTCTGCAACTTAGTGAGACTGTTTCCAAATAAAGAATAAAAAATAGGACTAGGGCATAGCTTGGAGGTAGAACTTTCCTGGTTCATTCCCCAGTACTGTAAAAAAAAGGAAAGAAAGAAGAAAGAAAGAAAAATAAATGTGATTACATAAATTCATCCAGAGTTGATGAAATTATAGATAACTATTTCCAATAACGAAATTTCCTCTGTATTAATCAATATCACAGAACATCAATCTCTGAGAATGTAGGGGGTACTCTTCATTTTAGCCATTAACATATCTTGATGCAATAGCTTTGTCTTGAGCATACGAACTTAAAAGGGTGACAAATTTTAGATCAGAAGATTTTATTTTAATTATATTTTGTCAGTTTAAAATTAGTACAAAGGAGGCTGTATTTCTAATATAGCTTGATTAATTGTTCTGCTTTCTACTGGGGTGATATATGTTTAAAGAACAAAGATCTATAATCAGTGTTTTAACTTTCATAAATAGGACTGAACACCCAGAGGCATATTTGCGGTATTGAAAAAAAGCCCTCATAAATCAGGAAAATGCTTTTGGCATAATACTATTACTTTATCCTAAATACATGGCAATAAATTAGAATTCAGTAAAATACATATCTGATAAGTCTTAGAGTAGCATATTTCTAAGGGTAAAATAGACTGCT
Organism: Graphiurus murinus; assembly: GCA_004027655.1. NCBI lineage: Eukaryota > Metazoa > Chordata > Mammalia > Rodentia > Gliridae > Graphiurus > Graphiurus murinus. The sequence goes on from PVLC010006460.1 coordinate 7,746, forward strand.
TGAGAAAACTAAAGAAATGGGTAACTTATTTAATACACAGGTCATATCTCTGAAGATGGTACTCATTTCAGAGGAAAAGTATTTTGAACTTTTACATTTAGTCAAGAGTTAAAATGTGTTCTGGTGTTATCACAACTGTGCTTATTATTATACTTAATTATGTTTAATATAATATTTAAAATATAATTGTGGAATATTTTCGGACTCTGAATTAGGGCTCTTTTAAGGCAATCTAAGAGCTCTAATTTTGAAAATGGACATGTTTTGTTTATAGACCGTTAGAAACTAAGAAATTGGTTTTATATAAAAACCCTGGGAATCACCAAGCCAGAATAACAGAGCTGTAGGAGCTAAAAACTGCAGCAATAAATTTAGACTTTAAAGTCCACAAAATCATTCTCCTGAATTGAGAAGAGAAACAGAAATTGTTTTTGATAAACTCTGACATTTAGTACTGATTGCTTGTATTTGTGTAGAGATTTTTCTTCAGTTGATTAGCCCCTTAGATCTGTATGACTTTTATTTAATTGTATAAATAATTATCATACCATATATAATTCATAGATTTTAATGAAATTCTTCATTTAAAAGCAAATCCTTAAATTAAATTTCTAACAATCAGTCCTAAATTATATTTCAGTCTTAGTGGTTTTCCTACTTTTGTCTTATTTTCTTAGTAATATATTTACATTATAATATTTATTTTTTTCCAGATAGTGTGATTTTTTTTCAAATCATGAATTTTGTTTTCTTTTCTATTCCTTCTTTTAGAACCATACATTCAATCTATAAAATGTTGCCAATGATCATGTCTAAATTTAAAAATATATTAAGGTGCATGTAGATGCAAACTAAAACATTTGTATTCCATGAAAGATGAGTATGTCCACAGAAGCATAAGGAGACACTATTTTAATCAACACGTTACTGGCTAGAATATATCTGGCATATCTATTATCACTATCATATCTATACACTGGTTCGTAATTTATAGCCAGTGAAAACTGGAAAGAAAAATTACAAACAATATGTAAAGATCAGAGGGAGAAAACATACTTATTATAATGTGCAGATATTATAAGTTCAGAAAATGTAAAATTCCAATCATAAATTTCTCAAAGTAGTAAGTTTTCTTAACTTATCCTTACTTCACCAACCAGTCAAAATTGCTATCAGCCAGGTGTGGTGGCGCACGCTTGTAATTCCAGCATTTGGGAGGCTGAGACTGGAGGATTCGCGTTCACGGCCAGCCTCAGCTACTTAGTGAGGCCCTCTACAACTTAGTGAAACCCTGTTTCAAAATAAAGAACAAAAAATAGAACTGAGGGTGTAGCTCAGAGGTAGAATGCCCCTGGGTTGAATTCCCAGTACCAAAAAAAAAAATTCTGCTATCTTTCATTTCCACCATAGATCATACTGACTGGAAAATTAAATATACTTTCTATGCTGAATCTTTGGGAACAATGGATTCCAGTCTCTAAAATATTATATTGAATAGGGAAGATTGAGATAAATAAAAATAATTGAGAAAATTTTCTAAAAATGTACATGAATTCTGTACTTTGATTATAGGATATTCATAATGATTTATCTAAACTTATATTTATAATTTAATTATTTAAATAAAGCAATATTTTAAATATACAGAGAAATAAAGAACAATAAAAACTATGTATCCATCATTCATATTAAATAAATGCTAAGAGTTTCCATATTTGCCTTACCCACTTAGCACTTACCTACTTTACTTTCTCCTTACCTAGGGTAAAAAATCAACTAATTTAATATTTCTAATTCCATGCAAGTTTTACTTTTTACTTATATTACACACGCATAAACATACACACACACACACATACACACACAAACATATTATATTGAATTCTACAAGTTCAAAATGTAATAGAAAATGACATCATACTGTAACTTAATTATACAACTTGCTTTTTCTACTCTACATAACATTTTTAATGTTTAACTGAGTTAACTAATTTTAAGTAATATGTGTAAATCAAATGTCTATTTTCCCATTGATAGTAATTCCAGTTTTTCTCATTTATAAAACATGTTGCTATAAACATAGTTAAGTTTCCCTTTGCTTGAAGTACCTTTTCCTTCATACAATTGTTACCTAACATAACCACCCTCATATATTTTTTAATCTCTTGCTTCTTTCATTCCTGCCAATTTCTAAATCTGTTATACATTTTAAATTCACTTATTTTCCTTGATAGATCTCCTCTTATGATTGTAAATTGCATTGTCTGTAACTAACATAATTCTAGGCATATACAAATCCCTAAAATATTTGTTCCTCATGATTCAGCTAAAACACTTCTAATTAGACTCTTGATAATATCTTCTGCTTACTATACATATAAAATTGTATTATTTGAGTCTGTATTTTCTATTTATCCCCACTTGAAAGTTCTATTAAAGAAAGAAAATTATGGGTGCTTTATATCTTTCTATAATTGAAACAATTAATTTGATTTACTTTATGAGTGAATAAATTAATGAGCATGATCAGATCCTAAGAAAACTAAAATGTCTAATATGATACAGAATATATTCTAGGCCTCCCACATTTCCTTTAATTCAGTTTTTTCTTTGATGTCATTACAATCAACATAATAATAGTCTCTCAGTATGACTCTTTCTGATAATTATTTTTATAACAAGTGTTGTAGTTTTTCATACTTCAGCTTTCCCCTTAACATATACTGTAATCTGCATTCCACAGATTCTGGGGTTTAAGAGTCACTATCCCCTATTCATTTCTTTCTTTTCTCCCTCATGTCCTATATAATATTATTATGTATAATTTATTTCTCTTCAAGGGTTACTCACATCAAATCCCCCTTCTACCTTCCCTTTTCTTCCCTATTCATAATGATGATGACATCTCTATCTAAGATATTTCTATTTGCCCTTAGTTGAAGTTCACCTAGCCCTAACAAGCAACTCTCTGAAGTCCACTGCCCATAAATTACTTTGCTTACTAGCGAGACTTCAGAATTTTAAAAAAAAAGAATTTATTTCTTCAAGGTCACATGGTCCATGAGAACCTAAATGTATTTTTTCCTTAATTATCATCATATTTGATTTTATAATGCTTTGTCCAATTTAAAATGGATGTATGTTCTTGAAACTTGGAAGTTAATGCTGGAAATTTCAGGTCTTTGGAATTTCATAAAGTATATCAAGCTGGGAGGTGCTTTTGTTATTTCTCATATAATTCTTGGATCATAAATTAAGTCTAGTGTTATATTAATAATATGCCTGAGGATTTTTTTAGGTTGTAAATGGTTTCTGGGCATGTTAAGGAAGGTTGAAAACTAGAGGAAAATTAGTCTTCCTTCTAGCCTTTGGTAAAATGTCTTTTCCTAGAGAGAGGTTACTTAAAACCTTTTGTGACTTGGACCCCTTTAGTTCAGGTAATTCCCATGGAACCCTTATCAGAATAGTGATTTAAAATGCATAAAATAAATTGCATAGAATTACAAAGGAACTGATTAAATGGAAATAGAATTATGGAATATTTTAAAGCTGTGATACAAGAATATATATCCTTTATATTGACTCATTAAATATCAATGTTTAATACAGCATCAATTGGGAGTAGTGATAAATGAATTTTTTTCCATGATCTTTCGTGCAGCAAGAATAATGTGAAATAAAAATATTTATGATTTCTATTGGAGACAAAGTCATAGGACTACTAATACTGTTCTGATTTATTGCTTACATCAATAACTGAGAGAAACACTAAAGTTCAGGTTAGTAAAGGAATGCAATTTTTTATATTCACCTTTGCATATCCCTGAATTTCCCTAGATTAAGAAGTCTTTTGGAGAGATCCCACAAGAATCACTCAATCATGTCTGTGCTGCTGACAGCACTACTCTCCCCAAGAGAAAGGAGAGGGTTCATCCTCAATGTATTGCTTTGAATTGTTTTCATAGAAGATAATCTATAGAGAAATGAAAAAGGACAGTGTGACAATTGTGATAGAATCTCTATGACTTTCAATATAGTATCAATTTGATTTCCTTGAGGATATGAAGGATATACTAAGCAGGAAACCTTTGCATTAGAAATGAGAGGTAATCAAATTCTTAATCAACCTAACTTCCTTCTTTCACAGAAACACAAATTACACCCAAGGAAGCAAACACCGGGGAGCTGTCATAAAATTTTATATTCAATTTTCAGAGTAAATATTCTAATTTCTGGTAATCCATATTTCAAGAAGTTTTTTTTAAAGCAAAATAACAAAGTATGTACTTTTGCCCTACACTAATGAAAATTTAGAAATATTACTTAATATCCAGAGTATGTTTCTAATTAAAAAATGCTAAGATTCCATACTGTTCCCAAATCAGGCATCATCAAAAGTAGAACAAGGAAACTTAGTGACTAATGAAGTCACTAAATTGCACAAAAGTTACTGTAGTGTCTTATGACTTATATGTATATTTATCTAAATTTATAGAGTTGTATTCAAATTTTCATCAGGGGATATGCATAAGAATCTTAATTGACTTATCCAAGTTAATATAATTCTGGTGGTGTACAACAGAAAAAAATACTAATATCTAGCCTAAATTGGGCATTTGTGGGTGTTTTTTTTACAATTTTTTATTCACATTACATCATTTAGGAAAAGGTTGGAGATGGGAAGTTGTACTTAGAGCATAATAAATACATTTCTAATATGTAAAAAATATTTTAAAATACAACTGGTTGAGGTATTAATCATTTAATCATACATTGCATTTGCTGACTTTAAAACAAACATAAAGTAACCTGAAAAGGAAGAGTTCCTATATGTGTTCCTTTTCAAAAAAATGTTTTTAGATACCCAATTTTTACTTATAGAACATTAATAAGTTGAATATATTCACCTATTTGATAATTCTAACTCCTATCCTCATGATTTTAATATGAGATCTTAGTGTCAAGTTAGTCTCTTCACTTATTACAGAAAACTGCTGGCATAGTTTTCATTTTCTATTGATCTTTTATTTTTAGGGGCTCCTAAAAGATAAGCCTCCTACCAAGAAGCCTGTTATAGTATAGTGTTTCCTAAAGTACACTTCCAAGTTGTTAATATATATCATGTAAAAATACTTTTCATGATCAAGAAAGTTTAGACACCTCTATGTAAAGTACGTTAGATTTCATTATTAAAATAATAAAATTTAATGTGCTAATAATAAATATTCTTTTCCTGAAAGGAGGAATATGATATGTACCTCTTTTCCTATAGTTGTTGAAAATGAAAAATATTTGATCAAAGAGGATTATGGAAACTTCAGCACTGTGTTTTAGTATAGTGTAGAGATTAAGAGCACCTAGACAGAAATTATACTGTATAGATGTAAATTCCTTTTCTGCCATTATTACGCTGATAGATTGAACAAGTAATTTAACATTTTTATGCATCAATATTCACAATCATAAATTGAAGATAATGGAAGTACCTAAATAATTATATTGTTATGAGAATGACATGAAATTTTTAGGCAAAGTTCTTAATATATAAGAAGTGGATAGTGAAATTAAGTACTAGCAGTAGTTTTGCTATTATTGGAAAATCACCTTAGACAAGGCTGCAAAGAACATTGGATTATGATATAGAACACAAAAGTGATAATCAGGAGTCCTGTGACTATCAATCTGATATTAGAAAGATGATTTCATTTGTATAATATTACATACTATGTATTATATTTGCAATAGATAAAATTTGTATTATCATAATAAATGTAAAAAAAGCATGATCATCTCCAAAGATACAGAAAATTACTTGATAAAAAAAACATAAGAAATATTCATGTAAAAACACTCAACTGGGAATAGAAGAGAAATATTGCAAAGAGAATACTGGGAATAGAAGTGAAATCCCTCAACCTAATAAAGAGCATTCACAAAAATAGCATAGCTAAAGATCAAACTTAAGAGTGGAAAACTGAAATATTTCCTGCTAAGGTAAACAATAGTACAATGTTGTCCACTATCACCACATTTATTGGACTGAAGATTCTATTGAGGGTATTTACATGAATAAATAAATAAAATTAAGGGCATTGTATTTGAAAAGAGAAATTAAAATCAACTTTTTTGCCACCCATCAATATGATTTTTGTATGGAAAATCTTAATCCATATTATTAATAGAACTAATAAACTAGTTAGGGCAACATTATAGCAGGTAGAAAAACGTACAAGTAGCAATTCTGTTTTATTGGAGTGAGGGTCATCTTGAGAAAGGCATACTCTTGGGTAATGTTATTCTCTGCCCCTGAGGCCTACCTGGAGGGAGATGACACTTAGAGATTATTTATTAACAGCATTCCCTGTAGCTGAAGCAACAAGTTCTTTCTAGGAAGGAAATCTGGATGACATATCAGAGTCCACCATAGTCCATCCCTGTGCTGGTTGGATCCATTTCTTCATTTATTTTATGGGAACAGCTACTCCAGTATTCTGATGGATCTCTCCTCCTGAAAGAAACTTATGAGAGGAAAATTAATAAAAGAAACTAGTACCCTCAGCTTTGGTAATTGCACTTTTGAGACTTACATAGACACTTATCATCACCCTCCTCTAAGAACCATTCTAAATTTCCCCCATCTTTATTTTCTGCCTCCAATAGTCTCACTGTCTTACTTGGTGTTATAATACAGATCCTTATCCCTGAAGGCTCTGGACCTCTGACTGCTGTGTTATTCTCCTATAACTATACTTGGCCAATTACTTTTGCAATGGGCAAAAGAATGCAAAGAGCTGCTTTAGTAAATTGTGTTAAAACCAAACATGTTTCTATGGTTGGTATGATATATCAGCAGTCGTACCTCCTTTTGGGTTCTGGAAACAGGGGTCCTAAAATGTGCAGTCCATGGCCACTGCACAATAGAACTTTTGCTATGTTCCCTGGGAAATGTGTTCCTCTTCTAAGAACTAGACTTCTAATATTGCAGAGCCTATAGTTATAGTGATGAGAAGCACAAATTCTCATATTAAGTCATTAGAATTGATGTTATGTGACGACAGCTAACGATCAATTCTTGATTCAGTTGGCATACAGTGATATCCTGTCCTCACAGGGTATTACTCCAAGCAGTCATTTCATCTATTCATTCAGTAGCCTTTTTAATAAATCTTATAAAGCTAGTTGTTTTGCATAGTGCAGTATGTGATATGACCAATGGATCCCACACTCACACCTCCATTTTTATAAATGAGGGTTCCCTGATCAGATATGATGGAATGTGTATAATCCTGTGCTGATGAATCAAATACTGTGTAAGCCTTTGGGTTGTAGTAATAACTGTGGCCCTTTAGAGAATAAAGACAAAACTAGTACATGTAAATCCCTTTTAGAACTAATGTCTGGCTTTTCCAAAGTGGAAAGGTTACAATCTTGTCCACTTGATCTTAAATTGCCACTTGGTGTTCCTGAAGAAAAGTAGCATAATGGGGACACAGACTCAAACTCTGTTGCTGGCCACTTGAATATTTGGCAACAGCAGTGAATAATTCTTGATAGGTAAAATTCTATGGCGATGGCTATTATAGTCAACATTCTTGTGCTGCAGACTCCATTTATGTAACTATCATGCATTAGAATGGCTTGTGATAATAGTTGGTCTATGCCAATTAGGTCGTTCAGTCTATTTTTTATTTAATACCACTTCCAGGGTAAGTTTCCTCTGATGTACATTAATTTAAAATTCAAAACATTCCTATTTAATATTCTACCATATCTGCATCCACATATGTCTAGCATAAATTTCCTATGGACCAATCTCCCCAATCTTTCTTCTTCTAAGCCCCTGGTTAGTCAAACAGGTTATTTGCCACTGTCTGAATACAGTATAGCCTCAGGCCACTTTTCCCTTCCCACAAAGTGAATGATCAAGTGCATGCCTCCTATCATGAGGGATGATTTTTCTTGCCATTGCCATCAAAGTATTCATGCACCAAATTGATCTATCTTTTTTCCCAGCTCTGACCACTTCTTCCTCTCTTATTTTATCATAAGTGATTCTCTCATACAACCATAGGCATATGTTAAAGGAGGGAAGTGATGAAACAGTAGTTGATGTCCTGGGGGCATGGGCTTCTTCCTTATGCACTTTACTTGTATTTTCTGGTCTGCTAATGGTCAATTCTGGAAATACCACTTCCGTTTTGGGGTAAAAGGCTTCTGGGCCACTCTGTCCTTATGACTTCTCAGGTGTGATCGAACTCAACTTTGTGAGAGTTATTCATGAATGGTTACTTGGTATCTTTTAATCCTTTGTTCTGTTCAATAAGGAAAAATTTCATGACAATTGTGTTTTTTTCCCAAAAGGTAAATAAATCTGTACTACAGATTGCATAGACAGACTGTAGAAGTACAAAGTCCTGTACTGTTCTATCTCAAGGATTTTTTACATAGCATCTTTTTGCACCAAAGGTTCATAAAATATGATTTTGTCTACTGAATCAGTGACCCAAGAAACAAGGCTGGCATCAAAACCTGGAACTGTTGCAGAGTACCTTCCTATTCTGGTCCACACACATAGCTGACCTTTAGTGTAACCAGTATATGGTCCAGAACAGCATGCTCAGGTTTAGAATATGCTACTTCCAGAACCCAAGGAAGCTTATAATGTAATGTTTCCTTCTTCATTATGGGAGCTTCAGAATATACTATTTTTTTCATTTTACTTTGCAGAAGATATTCTAGTATGTCACTTATTCTCTTTAAAATGTAGATATTGTGACAATCCTCTTCATGTTCATAGGCTTTACCTCACATTCTCTGGAGTACATTTCCCCAAACAAGAATTTTGGTGTGCTAGTCAACTTTTTTTTTCATTTGCATTTGTTACTATAATCTCACCAATGTAGTTAGCAGTGCAATATCCTGTAGTATGTCTAGATGGCTCTGCTTTTCTTGAATTGTACTGACAAATGTTAGGTAAGTCAAAATATATATTTAGAGAAAAATTATAAATTCATAGTTTTCTTTCTTTGTGTGAATGTGAACTGTTTCTGGTGGTCCTGGTCCTCTTTATGGATGGTAATATAAAATAGTACACATTTCCTAAATCAATGTACACACCATGTTGCTGAGGCTATGTTAATTTGTTCTGGCAAAGACAATGCATCCTGAAGAATAGATGCAATTAATGCTATTCTTTATTTATGTTTGCTATTAGTGTATTAACATTTTCCAAAATTAATTTGATTTCGTAGGAGCCAAACTTGTAGATTACATAGTGCTATGATGGGGACTATCATTCATGAACTTGATACTTATGCACAGCTCAATATTCACTATCCTCCATTAAGATGCTATGCTATTTTTATTTCCTATTTTGTGGAGAGAAAGAATAGTACCAGAGGCTCCCATGTAGCCTTCAATAATATTATAACTGTTTTTTATTTTTTTGTGGTACTGGGGGTCAAGCCCAGTGGCATCCAATCTACATTCCCAGCCATTTTTTATATTTTGTTTTTGAAATAGGATCTCCCTAGTTTGCTGAGATTTTCACTAAGTTGCTGAAGATAACCTCGAACCCGCAATCCTCCTATCTCAGCTTCTGAAGTACTGGGGTTACAGGAATGTGTCACTATGTCCAACTGTATTATAACGCTTAATCCAAAAAGTGAGGGCCCAAGAAATTGGGTGCACCAACTATTAACCATGCCAAACTTAATTATGCATTAAAGGAGTAAGGGAAATAATTACTAGATTGCTAAATCAGTGTGTGGAATCCTTCAAATTCTGGACCTCAGTGAAAACTCCATTTATTGCATAAATCAGTTATTTTGTTTGCAATAAAATGAACATTTGAGTTTCCATTTTTCTTGACTGTGTAGTGGCTAGATTATTTTTACTTTTTCTTATAACAAATAACTTTCACAGATATAACAAGTGCTTTTATTTGTTTTTGAATTTGAAACAGCTTAACTGATTCATTTCACCTTGCATTCTGGTAAGGTTGACTAACTGTATGGCATCTCAGCTGAGTGTGACACTGATATAAGTTAAGCTAATGTTACACGCAGTAATAAAGATAAAGGGGTGGGGAATACCCAAGTTCATATACGGCATTAGTTGTAAAGAAGGACAAGCAGTCCAGGACATAGAATTCATGGTCAACTACTGAGTGAGTGTTCACATGTCACATAGAACTGCTCTGAATTCAGTTCAGAAGATAGAATTTATTTTCTTGCCGAGGGTGAAATAAGACAGGACAGAAATATTCTATTCCCTTGATGTTATTTGAAGCAAATATTTGGTGTCACTCATCACGTGCAAAATGAATATGTAAAATAATAGAAATAAGTACAAGATTTGGAGAAGAATTAAAAGGAAGGCTAAATAAATGGCAGAGAATAAAAAGGAAAGGAGCCAGTGTTGCTAATTTTGGCTTGCTTTTTGTACAAACTTAAAGAGGCAAGGGGTATTGAAATAGTTATGTTGAGATAGTGGTAGGCAAGGAATAGCAAAAATTTTGCAGTAAAGTTTTATTACACACTTGATTGAAAGTAAGTACACAGTGAGCAAGTATGCGTTGAGTCTGATTAATTTCTAAATTAATTGCACTGTGTTAATTGCACATGGCCTGAATTATGCAGATTATCATTATAATTGGTTTAATATAAGAGTTTTATTTGTAGTCATACTAATTCCTATGAGTAATAAGTTAATATGATTGTCAGTTCAGCAGGGAAATGAGAGTGATACTTGAAAATGCATTAAGGAAATCTGTCCAGGAATATTAGAAAATCCCAGCCAGTCATACTATTGAGAAATATATTTTCTTCATAAATGAAGTAATCTTATAAAGCTATAATAGAAAAAGGAAACTTAGGATTGAAAAATGTAGTCATTTACAAAGAATCATTTCACCTGTTAGAATCTGTTAAACTGTCAGGTATTTCTTACATAGGAACTGTATTAGTAAGTGTTCTCCAGAAAAAAAAAAACAGAAATAATAATATATGTATGTATACACACACATGCACACATACACAAACACACACATATATATATATGCATGCGCATTTTCTCTTTTTATATATATACACACACCTATACATATATATATATATAGATAGATAGATGATATAGATATAGATGATATAGATATAGATATATAAGTGTATGTGTGTGTGTGTGTGTGTGTAGAAAGAGAAAAATATTGTGGGACTTGGCTCATGTGGTTATGAATACTAAGAAGTACTTCTATGCTGGCTGCATGCTGGAGAAACAGAAAAGTCAGAGGTTCCATTCAAGTCCACAGAACTTAGGACCTGGGAAGCTGATGGATAACTCCTGTTCGAAGACATGAAAACCAAGGAAAAGTGACACGAAGTCTAATGTGCAGAGAAGAGGGAGTTCTAATTCATGACTTAGGGAAAATGGGAGTGAATTGTCCCTTCCTGTGCGTTTTTCTTATATTTAGGATCTCAGTGAATTAGATGATGCTCATTTACATTGGTAATGGTGGATCTTCTTTATTCAGTTTACTGATTCAAATGTCAGTCTCTTCCAGAAACACTCACAGAGACAACGAGAAATAATGTTTTACTAGTGGCCTAGGTGTCCTTTAACATTCGAGATGCCACATGAAATTAAGTATCATAGAAACAGAAGTGAATTTGTTTTATAAGGGGACAAGTATATTGAGGCTCTGATGTAGTTTTAGAAGTAATTGAATTACCTTGTCTAATTTTGAAATTTTTTCATTTAATATATTGATTTCTATAAGAATATAGATGGTAAAAATCTATGATAAGAGGATATTCATGCCATTTTCCAAAGATAAAGTCATAAAATAAAAATGATTTTGTCACTTCTGAATCAATTTTATGACCCCCCCCCCAAGGGAATTTAACATTACTGAGTTAGAAATGCCTGCCTGCCTAAATATTCATTCTTGAGGCTAAATAAGCTATCTCTTAATTTAAAAGTGCAAGATGAAGATGAAAATGCTGATATACAAGCTGCAGAAAGTGATTCAGAAGATCTGAGATAACTTATTAGCATAGTTATAATAATCAACAGATTTTCAATATAAACAGCCTTTTCTTGGAAGATGCTATCTAGGACTGTCATAGCTAAAGAGGAGAAGTCAATGCTTCAAAACTTTAAAGGACAGGGTGACTCTATTGTTGGGGGCTAATGCAGCTGATGACTTTAAGTTGAAGCCAATTCTCATTAACACTTTTGAAAATCATGGCCAGGAGTCTAGTCAGCAACCAAGCACTGCAGGATCTCAGCTTTATTCGAACAAACAATAGTATATATGGGAAGGTAAGATAAGGAGGTGAATTTGGGGTGGAAGCCAATGGGAACAGATCTCATCACCGGTTGCTGCAGGGGAGGGAGGTAGGTCTTTTCTTGACCCACCCACTGGTTTCCCTAGGGTGGAGGGGTCATATTTGACCAAAAAAGGTCAGAGCTTGTGAGTGCAGAATGACAGATGACATGGGCTGCCCCTACAATACTTGCAAATGTGGAATCTACTTATAATTAAGATAATAACTGTGCATTTTTTCTCCATATTACTATTGTTATGCTACCCATCTATCTATCTATAAGTGATGTCAAGACAGTCATGCATTGTGGTGAATGCCTGTAATTTCAGTTACATGACAGATTGAGGCATGAGAGTCATAAGTTTGAGGTTAACTTAGACAAATTAGGGAGAACCTATCCAAAAATTCATAAAAAGGGCTGAAAATGTGACTCAATGGGTGAGACCCTGGTTTCAATCTGTACCACTTCAAAAAAAAAAAGGTCAATAGAATGGAAAAATGAAGAATGCATATTAGGGGAAAGACATCAAGCGTTGTGTGCATGTGTGTTCCTTCCTATCATTTTGATGTATAATTATAATGCACTAATAAAAGTATATTTTTAAAAGATACAATAAATTTTAATATACAAAGAAAAAGTACTAAAATGATTTTTCTTGGTAATGATTATGGGTTGTTTTCATTTCCTTAATTTTTAGTGATTCTACAATGACTACTGTTTTTAGAATAAAAATAAGTTATTTTCTTTGTAAATATATGCATTATTAATTTTATAAATAATTCATAAAATATTAAAAGAAAGCAATGAAGCTATAATTAAATGAACATAGGGAGAATAAAGCTTAATTAACATTAGAAACACATAATCCACATAAGATTAAATATACATAGACATAGTCAACATTTATAAGACTCTGGAGGGGAAGCTAAACAAAAAAAATAAAGAGGATAAGAATTTGTATTCACCACATTTGTGGAGAACAAATGTTAAGTGTTTAGGAATTATGGGAGGTATTGGTTGTCATTCAAAGAACTGAAATTATGGAAAGAAAACTTTCTATGAATCAAAAATTATTATTATGCTACTTGGAAAAGTAAATATTGCTATTTATGCTGAGGAACTTTGTGGCATAGTGTGTGTGTGTGAGTGTGTGTGTGTGTGTGAGTGTGTGTGTGTGTATGTGTGTGAGTGTGTGTGTGTGTGCTGTTTCCTCTGCTTGCAATTATTTCTATACTGGCATACAATGGGCTTCATACATAGAAATAATTGAAGAATTAAAGTATTATTTTTCTCAAAGAATATTTAATATTCCAATTGTGGATACAGACCAATGGATCAGAATAGGCCCAGAATATACCAAATTAAAGACTTTCAGCCAATTAATTTATAACACATGTGCAGAAGCAATTCAAATAAGAAAGGATTACCTTTCAACTAATAGTGTTGGAGCAATTGGACATCCACAATCTACAAAATGTACCTTGACCTAAACCTTACACCTTATACAAAAATAGTCATGTGATTCAATATAAGGCTATATCTATGAAGATTTTAAAATAAGGAAGGCTTGAGACCATCTACTAGTGGAAGAGAATTGGTGACTGGAGAAGGAGGCTTGGGAAAGGAAATGGAACAAATAATTTGTGTCAGTATTTGAAAGTATTACTAACATATTTGAATGTATCTCTGATTTTCACTATGACGTATATTGCACCAATAAAATACTAAAACATGAAATATTAAGAATGAATCAAATTGTAAAATGGCATAAGAGAAAAAATTCAGGACCTAAGATTGTGCATTAAAGTTACATAAGACGTTAAATTAGAGGCAGGGTAAGTGAAGGGAGCATGTGGTTTCACTGTAAATTTCTTTGCAGCTTGAACTGAATGTATATTTGTAATATCATTGAGTATGCAGAGTCATGGTCTTCTTCAATAAATGAAATTCCATAACTTTAGCACACAAAGGTTTATTTACCTAATTATATGTAAGTCACAAGGCTTTTGAGGCATGCAGCTTCTGAGGGTACACTTCAGGAAAACTTGGAAGGTAGAGGAATTTAGAATATTTGGCACCCAAGATAGGCGATAAGAGTTTATGCACTTGTGGAGAGAGAGAAAAAGAAATAGGAGAGAGGGGAGGGGGGGAGACAGCAACATAAAGCATGAATAATAAGAGATGAACAAAATTAATTTCATACTTAATAGACATTTGAGTCATATGACTGAATTAATACATTGTGTCATTGGAGGTACCACTAGGACTTTATTTGAAAGCAGGTATTTTAAGATAATCAAAGTTGTAGCATGCTTCATCTGGTTATAAACCTTAAACAGAGCTAGAGTTTAGATAGGATGATTCATTTTTAATTACCCAAAGTATTTGGCTAATAATAAAGCTACTTACCGAATTACTGCTATATATTATGAGGATGATTTTAGCTGATAGAAATAAACTACTAGATTTATGATCAAATAGGTGTATTTGTTAAGTAGGAGTATCTTTATCACAAGGTAAGATTATTCCCACTCCTTCTGATTTGTGTTTTTTCATTATAATAACTAATAATATTTAACTGCTGCTTCTGCTTCTCTAGCTAACAAGTACAGTCATTGTTTCTTCCATTTTTATTTGGCACAGATGAAAGGTGACACATAATCCATATTATTAATGCTGGGCTGAATCACTGGAAAATATTACCAATGATTTGTCCTTGAAGAGTACCCAGAAGAGACATAGTGCTCAAAGTGTCAGAGAAGACTAATGTACTAGACATTTTACATATTATATGGGATTAATACATAATATTACCAGTCTTCCTTCAGGAAATAAAAGTAACTTCTTTAAAAGTGAAACTTTCAAGCCCTGCATGGTGGCACACATTTATAATCCCTGTACTTGGGAGGCTGAGACAGGAGTACTGCAGGTTCTAGGGCAATCTCAGCAAGTAGTGAGACTCTCAGCAACCTAGTGAGACCCTGTTTCCAAGTAAGAAATAAAATCAGACTCGGGGTGTAGCTCAAAGGTAGAATGCCTCTGGGTTCAATCCCCAGTATCACAAAAAAATAAAATAAATGAAAATTTCAATAATATTTTCCAACACACAAAGAAACTTATTAATATGTTTTTCTTTCTAACATGTATGATAAATTAAATGATTTAAGGGTAGTTTTCTGGAGATCCTATTCAAATAATGATCGATATTTTCTGACGATATTCACAGAAGTACTCAATTCTGGAACTTTTTGTTGACTGGAACCTTGCCATGTATCTTCAAATTCCCTATATTCAAATCCATGGTTGGCCTCCCACAAACTATGTGGCCTTTGGTGAATTAGTCAATCTCTTTGGCATCTGTTTCTTATTCTGCAAAATGAGAATGAGGGTTGCTATGGACTGAATTACGTTTACCACAGACTCATATATTGAAGCTCCAACTTCCCATATAATCACATTTGGAGTTGGAGCCTTAGTGATATTATGAGGTTCAAATGAGACCCTTAGGGTGAGGTCCTCATGATGGATTTAGTGCCCTTAGGAAAAGGGCATTTACTCAATCACATTCAAACAAAAGAGTTTGCTTTTCCTCTTTCTTCCATGAAATGACACAGGGAGATGATGACCATCTACCAATCAGAGCTCTAACCAGAAAGCCATTATTCTTGCACCATTTTCTCAGTTCTTTGGTTAAGCCACCCGATATAGGGTAATTTCTTATGGCAGCATGAGATAAGAGTATCCATTTTTTTTTTTTTTCAGTACTGGGAGTTGAACTCAGAGGCATTCTACCTCCGAGCTACACCCCCAGCCCTATTTTTTATTCTTTATTTTGAAACCGAGTCTCACTAAGTTGCGGAGTGTCTCACTAGGTAGCTGAGGCTGGCCGCGAACCCGGATCCTCAGGTCTCAGCCTCCCGAATGCTGGGATTACAAGTGTGCGCCACCACGCCCCGCTAAGAGTATCCAATTTTTAAGGTTGTAAAAAAGATTAAATTTTAAAACATACATGCATACAAGCAAACACACACACACTACTTGGTACAGTACTTCACATATGATAAATTTATTATAAATACTACTTCCTAATGCTATGATTAATAATTATTGCTGTTTTTATTATTAACACCTGATTCATTCTGTGTTCAAAGTTGTCTATTATTTGGTAGACAATCATCAAATATATATAGCATAATTTAATGTTTGAGAATGTGTACTCTAAATGAGACTTTGTTCTAATATAGATTGTTAGCTATGAAACTTCAGCAAGCAATGTGACTTGTCTGATGCTCACTTTCTTTATCTGTAAAATTGTGATGACAATCTTAACTAATCTATAGAATTGTTGAAAATAATTTCTTTTGAAATGATTCCAAAATATCTTTGTTAATCAATTGAAGAAAAAACTAGAACCCAACTTGAGTTTCTAAGAAATCTGCTATGTAGGACTTCAGAAGTGACTCCAAAGTATAGTGTTATCAAGGTGATTTGTTGAGATGTAGCATGATGATTTAATGATATTTATCCCATTCAATAACATCATTTTTACTAAATATGTTATTACTTATATAATTGCTACAATTTTGCTAGTTTCATTATTGATTAATATTTTTGGTGTAAGTGGAAACATTGAGCCATTCAGCATTCAACGTTTTCTCTATATTTTAAATGTGAAAATATATATGCTTTACAGCAATAAAGTATAATCTATCTACCTATATATGTATAAGACTGCTTGCTAACTATTTAACTGACATGGTATAAATGTATGAAGTTTGTATATAAGAAAATTACTTTAAAAACTATAAATTATTTAATCAGTTTATACCCAATGATTATGTCGATCCATATAAAATTAATTTCTAAAACAAAATGATAATTTTAAAAATGGTATGGTGACGAATGTAAACTATGATATCTAAACATACCCCAAAATATTCTTAAAAATTATACTGCCATACTTCCAATGATTGGTTCTGCATATGAAGTCTTCACAGGTTGCCACTATATCCTAAAAAGAAAAAGATGAAAAGATAAAAAAAAAACAATAACTCATCTTGGGTCCTATGAAGATGTAAGAGAATAGGGAAAACCACTGCCCCAAGACTGGAAAGATAAACAGAGAGTAAACCTGGCTTAGAGATCAGAGTAGCAGAATCCTAGGAGCAAACACCACTGCAGGATATAGTGTCAAGTTAAGAACGCCTGAACTATAATTGACAAATTGCTAAAGGTTCACTGTGGACAACTTAAAGTGTTAAAATATACCCAGTCAAAGGGAGGGGCTACAGTTTTCCTCTAGAAGCTCAAACAAAACCCAGCTAATTATAGCATTTTATATTTTATTTTTGGTATTGAATGTTAAACCAAGGGTCATTCTACCTCTGACCCTCAGTCCCTTTTATTTTGCATTTTGAAATAGGGTTTCACTAAGTTACTGAGTGTCTCCATAAATTTTGAGACTATCCTAGATCCTATGATTCTCCTGTTTCAGTATCTCAAATACTTAGATTACAGAGATTTTCACCATGGCTAGTTTAATTCTGGCATTTGATTTTTGTACTGGGGGATGAATCCAGGGGTGTTCTACCTATGAAGAATTCTTAAAATTCAACAGCAAATAATTCAACTTAAAAAGTTGTCCTTAACAGAGAGAACATCAAAGAATATAAATGACCAATAAGCACATAAAATATATTCCATAAGAGAAGTCTCTAAGAAAATACATATTAAAGCAATAAAATAGGATTACACAACCACTAGAATCACCTATTTCTAGCATACTGACAATACCAAATGTTAGTAAGGATGTGGATCAACAGGAACAGTCACTGCTGATGGAAAAGCTTAAAAATTATATAGCTACATAGGAAGACTGACTTTTTCTTTTACAAAATTAAACATGTTCTTACTACACAACCAACAATTATAAACCTTTATATTTACCTAAAGGAGTGAAAGATTGCCAAAATTTGGAAGCATTGAAGGTAGACTTTAGTAAGCAAGTTAATTTATTGTGGTATATCCAGATATTGGAAGGTTATTCAGCACTAAAATAAATGAGCTCTCAAAACACGAAAAGATATAGAGGAACCATAATTGTATATTACAAATTGAAATAAACCAATATGAAAAGGTTAAGTATTATGTGATTACAACTACATGAAATTCTGCAAAGGAAAACATTTTGGAAACATCAAAAGGATTGGTGGTTAATGGGTTGTGAGGAGGGAGGAATGGATTGGTGGAGAATGGGGAGTTTAAGAAAAGTAACACTATTCTATATGATATTACAATAGTGGATACAGGTCATTATTCATATTTTCAAGCCCATAGAATGAAGATGAATAAACCCTAAGTATATTGTTGAATTGTGGTGATTATGGTATGCCAGTGTAGGTCCATCAATTGTAAAAAAAAAATGTATCACCTCTGGTGAGGAAAACTGATATGGGAAATTGTGCATATGTTGGGGTCAGGGAATACTTGAGAAAACTATGTACCTTCCTCTCAGTTTTTCTGTGAACCTATAACTGTTCTAAAATATCTTTTTAAAAAAGTTTACTACTACTACTACCAGAAAAGTTTACTTCTATGGTATGAAATATAAGAAAAGAAAATAAATCAACTTGCTCAGTTACATAAATTCAACACTGATTCTTCCTCTGTTGGATTTTGCTGCCCCATAAATGTTATCAGAGAATGATAAAAATGGACATTTATTTAGAACACCAACCTCATCCACTTTCTTACTTCTTGACAGTATCACACATGTTTAAAGGAGAGTTTCTTTAATTCCATGTCCTTCCCTATCTGAGAACAGGTAATCATACTATATTAAGTTTTTCAAAAGCAAATATTAAAAATGTCATAGAAGATCTACTGTCATTTACATCTTCAAATCCCTCTTGCCTTTTCCTCACAAAAAATTCATTTTGAAAATATAAATAAATTTTTGTGCGTATTGATTCCTGTTCCATAAGTTCTTATTTTGGAAATATTTAAATTAAAAGTATTCATGTGGAAGTTATACTTAGATTTTTCAATGGATAAACACCTAATATTTTACATTATAGAGTTGAAATTAAACCCTTAAATAAAGATGAACTTCTTCACTATGTAGAAATGTAATATTTATATCCACTAAGTGGGTCCAAACCATTGAATCTTTTCTTATTGCAATATTTCTAGCATTTCAGTCACCAGAAGTACCAAAGCATAAAATATTTTAGATATTGTCAAGAATATTTAAATATAAAATATTATATTTTAGGGAAATTAAGAAGTACTCCTTTAATAAAATGGTAGTAGTTTATACTTTAAGTGACTCAAATATTCTTTTTACTTTTTTTTATAGTGAATATTAAAACAGGGACATTCTAAATCTGAACTACACCCTCAGACCTTTCTAGTTTTTAATTTTGAAACAGGGTCTTGATAAGCTACCAAGGGTCTCAATAAGTTTCTGAGGCTGGCCTCAAATCTGTAATCCTTATGTCTCAGTCTCACAAGTACTGGGATTACAAACATGTTCCATTCTGCTTAGAAACTCAAATATCTTTAAAGCTAACTTACACATTTACCCAGGGAGTATGATGCATATAAGAGTAATTTTATTTATCCTCAATTGTGTTCTAGAATTTATTTGCAAATTCTATGTTAAAACAGACTGTCATATTGTTATGGTTTAGATATGTAATGTCCCCTGAGTTTATGCGTAGATGTTCAGAGTTGGTATAATTAAATCTAATCAGTGAGTAAACCCATTGTAATGAATTTATTGGGTGGTAAAGCTAGGCAGTTGGGGTGTGGCTGGAAGAGGTAAGCCCCTGGGAGTTTGGCCTTGGGGCTGTGTTTGTGTCCTTGAATTCCTTTGCTTGCTCTTTCTTGTTTTTCGCCTCCATGCTGCAAAAAAGCCCTTGTGTTCTCTCTCTGCTCCTTCCACCATACCTTGAACTCTGCCAATGTAATCTGGCCTAGCATGGACTGAATTCTTGAAATCTCCAGAACTGTGAGCAAATATGTCTTCATATTTTTTCTTTTAGTCAAATCAATGAGAATGCCAATTGAAATACATACACTATATTTATATTAAGAATATATGTATTATCCACTTAATTCAATTAAGTAGGACATATAAAAAGAGAAGGCAACTTGTGACAGAAAATAGCCTCTTCCTGTATGAATTTGTTATGTTTCTGGTGCTTGTAGAATGAATGAATAGAAATGAATGATCCTAAGACTCCATAGTAGAATATGTTGACAGTAATGCCTAGAAGTCCCAGCAGCCCATGAACGTTTTTCTCCTTATATTTATGGAAAAAAATTAAAAAGAAAAGCATTTCTTCTGTATGCCTTTTGGTAACTATGCTGGATATAGTGCATCCAAAAATATAGTTTGGGATTTTCATTGTTGAACTTTTAGTATTACTATAATTCAAATGTCTTTAATTAAGCTAGGCATGGTGGGGCATGCTTATAATCCTAGTATTTGGGAAAGTGAGACAGGAGGATTGAAGGTTCATGGCCAGCCTAAGGAACTTAGCAAAGTCTTCTGCAACTTAGTGAGACTCTGTTTCAAAATAAAAAAAATAAAAATAAGATAGGCCTGGGGTATAGATAAGAGGTAGAATGCCCATAGGTTCAATCCCCAGCACCAAAAATTATTTTCTTTAATTAAATTACTATAATAAGCATAAAGTTTCAGACAAGCATTCAAAGTAAAATATGTGTTAGAAATTGACAGAACTAGTCTTAGCCTAATGTGCTAATAAATATTAGCTATTTTGAATAGGAGAAAATAGGAAATCCACTTTCTCTTCAGGCATGTTGAGGACTTTGGCAGTTACCACTCTATCCTGACAAGTAAAGAGCTGAAAAAACTGAACATCAACAACTCCTCAGAGATCCATCGGAGAATAGAAGTCACAGAGAAAACTTTCTCCAAATTGGAAAGACTGTCAGATGGACACAGTGATTCTCAATTTACCAAAGAAAACTACAAATAGAAACAAACCCAAGAATCACTACTAGAATAAGAAAACCTTGATTGAAAAACTGGTAGAAGTTCAGCATGGACAAGCTTGAAAATTAAAAACTCCAGGGTGGCCTAATCTTAGGAAGTCCAACAGTTTTGTGAATTTTACTTCCAGGAGCTGTCCCATATTCCCACATTGAAGATCAAATGAAAATCATCTTGTGCTTCTGGCGAAGTGACTGGGAAAATAAAATAGTTATTTTAAAATACACCTACAACATTCTGTTATTCCTAAGATGCTTGCCCTCAAGAAAAAAATTACTTCACCAAAGCCTAACACACTGTTTTTTTTTTTTCATCAGAATTTAACCAACCTGGGGAAAATGAGATATGCAATTCCAGCCCACTCAATATACTCTGTCCACCTAGGAGTGAAAAACGTGAAAAGAACTTAAAAAATCACAACCCAAAGGCAAGAGTTCACTAAAAGAATAAAATGTAATCATATGAATATAGAACACACATTTTAGCACCACAAAACTCAATGGCTTATTCAATGGAGTCCCTTTTTGTCTAGTTGTTGGAGAATATCGGGGTTTATACTTCCCTCTGGGAACCAGGTTTTGTCATCCTTTAATTCGTATGCAGACCAGGCTGTTGTGCAGAAGATTAGGTAGTTCTGCTTTAGGATCAGAGGGTGGAATGCTTCCCAATTATGAAGAATGAATTTGAGCCGGGCGTGGTGGCGCATGCTTGTAATCCCAGCATTCGGGAGGCTGAGACCTGAGGATCCGGGTTCGCGGCCAGC
>PVLC010006460.1:29957-69333 GCA_004027655.1 Graphiurus murinus
AAAAAAAAAAAAAAAAAAAAAAAAAAAAAAAAAGAATGAATTCCGGGAGAATGTGAAGCTTGGAAATAGAGTTTCCAATCTAAAAGGAAAACAAATAAGATGTCTCTGCCCTTGGATTAATATCCCAAGCCAATCAAGACTTTTTTCATGGAGGTGTCCCTCTGGAGCTCTACATGATAGGATTAACCAGAACCTTTGCTTGCTCTTTGGACTTGATCTCTCAGTAAACCCTGGAAGCAAAAGATTGTAGAACAGATCTGATATCACCATGTCCAGCAGTTATTTTAATAAATGTTCTTCATCAAAAAAGTAAGCCTGCTTCCAATTGCTTATGCATTTATCTGCCCAGGTGGAAGAGGCTCTCGTGGTGGTCTTAGATGTGAGGAATTCACCTCCCTATTAATTTATCCTATGTGTACTGCATAGGACATAAAATAACCCCAGGAGCTCATAAGCAACTTGTTCAAACATGTCAATTGTATAGAGAATAGGACATAAATTATCTAAGGAATTCATCAAACAACTTGTTTTGGCATGTCAGCATATGGTTCAGACCAACAGGCCTGAGCTACAATTGATAACAGACCCTTGGATCATAAATCTGTTTCCTGCATCTGATGGACTTATGTCATAAATAGACATATGCCTTTATCAGCTTATACCTAACAAAGATATATGATTACAATGCACCAATTATTATAAAAAAATTAAAAATTTATATATGAAAAAAATAGATGTGTGGGAATGACAAGTGTCTGGCAAGGTTCAATAAGCCTGCTAAATTGACAACACTTAAAGAAACCTGTAGGAACCCTATAAAAGAGCAGTTGTTTGAACTCACAGGGCGCTGAGCTTAGTTTACGCCACAAAGAGTCTACTGTGTATATGACTCTGATCCAGAAACTTGCTTCAGCCCTGCTGTTTGCTGACTGAGGATCAGTGAAACTCTTCAGCCTTCTCAGAACCTGGAACAACTTCAAAACCTCCACTTCCATTTCTGGACCTGGTTCTTTATGCCCGTCCCCCTACTTATTTGTAACATGTTGCTTTGTAAGTATTTAAAATGCTCCAAGTTTTAGGACTTGTATCTTGCCTAATATAGTTGTCTGACCTAAATTGTTAAGTATTTGAAGAGCTCTAAGTTTTAAGACTTGTATATTATTCAATATACTTATCTGATTAATATTGTTAGCTTTTTTTAGTGTGAAGTGTATTGTTTGATGGTCATTCATAGCTAATTGGCTTTTGGTAAAGCAGACATCCAGCATCTGAAAGTAGCCTAACCTTACTTATAGAATTTACTAATAATATTCTATGTGCTATAACCTTCAAGTGTTGAATAAACCTCATGGCATTGTGGAAAGATACAAATGGTGTATGACCTGAATTACTGGTCTTAGTACCTTGCAGACCTTGCTTTCCATACCCTAGAACCATTGACAAAGGAAGAATGGTCCACAAGGGCATGCATAAACCACCCAAAGTTGGAGGAAGAGAGACCTTAGGGAAAAATTTTGGTCTGTGAAAAGGCAAAAGGATGGGATTCATGAGCCCTCATAGAAAATGAAAAGGTAGACATAATATGATCAGACCCTTCTGATGTATGAAAATTATTTTCATGAACTTTATCTTCCATAAACCTTTTGTGACTTACTCAAATACTCTGACTTGTGTTAGCCTTCTGATGTTGCCTTTAATTTTCTTTAGGACAAAACATTACATAGGAGATTCTTCCTTATTCCCCAAATATTCTTGTTTTTCCCTTTCAACCTTACTTACCAGAAATATCCTCATACTCATGTACATTCTTTGCATTTCTCCAATTCCTACATATTAGTTCCCTTTTTGACATTATTCCTTCCTTAAATTTATATTCAAAACAATCATATAAAACATCAGAATTTAGAGAAAATTACTTCTTTTCTCAACAAAAACATTTAAGTTCTCATCACCACCTTATCAAAATATTGCATAAATTTTGTGTATAATATTACATAGTTACCAGAACCATAATATCTGGCAACCTAGACTCAAGGACAAAGCAAATTCCACATTGTTCTCCAACAATCTATCAGCATTCTTAACAAATTGAAGTAAGTTATTATAGACTTTAAGAAGCCAAGATCACTTCAAAGCCTTTATTTATTTACATTTCCCCAATTTACTTCTTAATTAGAGATAATCTGTAACCTTTACAGATTACCCCAGAATATAGAAATACCAGGCTAGCATTGTTAGCATATGAAACCACTTTTTCTACCAAGTGAAACCCTAAAAGCAATGAACCTTTATGATATACATACACAATCTTGATTGTTTGGCCACTTAATAAGTTGGTGCTAGTAGTTGTGGCCTCTGGCATCTAGGGGACATTGGAGGACTGAGCATACCTGAGTCCTAGCCCCATAAACTGAAATGATGTTCCCACAAGGAAGCAATCATTACACTAAGATGGCGCCAAATGTAAAGATGCAAGGTGGAAGGCACTCTGATGATGTCGGTTTGGGTGGCATATGTGAACTTGTAGCCAGTTTGATGTGTGATGCCATGGAGGCTGGGGAGGTTTGCAAACCAGTCCCCACCATCAGTTTCACTCTGCAGACACAAAAAGCTTCAGAGAGGTCTTCCTGGCTCTGATATGCACCACTCATGGGCCTCCCACCTTGGCCATGGCACTGAAACATGGGCCATGGGTCGGGGGACAAAGGCTAAGGGGGATCCTTTTTGAGCTCCCCAGCACTCCCTACCCCTTGTGAACCCTCACTTGCTCACTCTTTTTCATGTACATGCCACAGCCACCAGACATCCCTGAAAAACCCCTCTTCCACTCATGGGAGAAAATATGAGGATCAGAGTGGAAACTAGTGGTTGCCCTTCAGATAGCAGGAAATGGAGGCAGGTTGAAAGAAATGCAACAGTTTGAAACTATCAGCTCGAATTGAAAGTAGGAAAAAAGCATTGTAGTGATGGCAGAGAGGAGACCACAAACTGGTTTTATGATCTCCAGGAAGGTTAGCCACCTGAGGCAATATACCTGACTCCAACAGGAGAAGGGGGACTCCCTCAGGGGAAGATATATATAGAAATCCTAAATTTACATATGCCAAACATTGGAGGTGCAGCTATATAAGGCTAAAACAGATATATCTGCAAGCATAACTAGAAGAAACTCACCATTACAGTGGGAGAGTGTATCAATATTGTGCAGAGCCAACAGGCAGATAATCAGTAAGGATATAGCTGAACTCAACAATCCTCTGAATATAAACTGGATCTAATTGGCATCAATAAAATACTTCATTCAAAAATAACCAAATACATATTATTTTTCAAGCTCACATGGAGCAGCTACCAAGGTAGTCCTTAATTTAGCTATAAAATGTGTTTTAATAATTTAAAAAGAAGAGCCAGGTATGGTGGCAAAGGCCTATAATCACAGTGCCTTGGAGTCTGAGACAAGAGGATCTTAGCATCAAGGCCATCATTAGAAACTTTTCAGGACTGCCAACAACTTATCAAGAAACTGCTTCAAAATAGAAAGGGCTGAGGGTGTGGCTAGGAGGTAAAACACCCTTAGGTTTAATCCCTAGTACCAAATTAAAAGAAGAAGAAATTATTAAAAAGAGAAGAAATCATACAATGTTTGCTCTCAGACCATAATCAAATTAAAGTAGAAATCAATAACAGAAGGATACTATAAAAAATCTCAAAATACATGAGGATGAAACAACACATTCTAAACAGCACATGGGCCAAATCTCAGGAGAAAATGTAAGAGTATTATGAACTAAGTGTAAATCAAAACACAGTGTATTAAAATCTGTGAAATACAGTAAAAGCATAGCTTAGAGTAAAATTGGCAGCATTGTATGCATATAATAGAAATGAAGAAAAATGCCTAAAGCCAATAATGTAAACTTCCACCTTAGAAAATTAGGAAAAGAAGAGCTAATTAAATTCAAAGCAAATAGAAAAAAATGAAATAACCAAACAGAGAAGTCAATGGAATTGAAAATAGGAAATTAATATATGAAATCAATGAAAAGGACTATTATTCTAAGAAGGTCATGAAAGCCAGTCATATGGTCAGACATGAGGTTTACAGCAGTGTCTCAAATTTCTTAGTGAGCATCTACATTACAGCAACTGTTAAGACAGTTGGTGAGAACTTTTCCATTGCTTAAATTTGCTAATCAACTTTTGAGAAGAAAACACTTTGGTGCACCAAGCTGAGTTTCTCAGTAGATCTTCACATTCAGCCTTCTGAACGATTATTTCCTTAGCTATTCCTATATTAGCTTTTGCACTAAATGTTATCATACATACTCTTGTTTCCATTAATACTTAAATTGACCCTATTTTTGTGACCAAACTTAGACTAATATAATTACATATGGTAACAATTAGCTACATTCTTCCAGATTATGAAAAATTACTTTTAAATTAGAATCTCAACTCTGAGCAAAAAATGCTGTGAAAAGGTGGGAAATGAATAGGGAAATATTGCATTTGACCTTTTCCATGTATATATTTGAGTCAACCAGGGATTTTTAACCTAAATTTTAGTGCTCTTGGTTAAACAGAAATGTATATTTGTTCATGTATTCTTTTTCCAATGTCAAGTTTACATATAATTTTTCATTAACTCAATCAAGTACTTCTATATCATTATTTTTATTCAATTATTTTTCATATTAAAAACAAGAATCTCTTGAGTAAGCACTATTTCAAATTAGAATTTTAAGAAATCATCCCCCATTATTTTAATAATATGATTCATGTGACTTTACCTGAAAAGTATGAAACAAAATTATGTGATATTTTTACAAAATTATATATAAAGCAATATTAATTTATAGAATTTAGTGATAATCTGATCATTATTGAACTACATTCTTTTTGTTTGTTTATTTTTGGGGGGTACTAGGGATTGAACTCAGGGGCATTCTACCGCCGAGTTATACCTCAGCCCTATTTTTTATTCTTTATTTTGAAACCGGGTCTTACTAAGTGGTGGAGTGCCTCACTAGGTAGCTGAGGCTGGCCATGAACCTGGATCCTCAGGTCTCAGCCTCCCGAATGCTGGGATTACAAGCGTGTGCCACCATGCCCAACTTGAACTACATTCTTATGAAGGAAAAATGATGAAACAAGTAGTAGAAGTCATTCTGAGAATATTATCTAATATATATAATCTGAGCATTTCTAGAGCATAATGCTAAGCTTCATCCT
This sequence comes from Graphiurus murinus, assembly GCA_004027655.1. Taxonomy (NCBI): domain Eukaryota; kingdom Metazoa; phylum Chordata; class Mammalia; order Rodentia; family Gliridae; genus Graphiurus; species Graphiurus murinus. The sequence goes on from PVLC010006460.1 coordinate 35,190, forward strand.
TTTCTAACCAGACATTTTCACTGTCAAATGTAATGTGGGGGCTCAGAGAATGACTAACTGAAGACTGGCACTTTTACTTGCTGAGAGGCCTTAGAAGTTACTTCAGATTCAAGGTTCCTATGAGCTTCCATTTTTCTTACTCTCAGAGTACATAGAGAGGAAAAAGGAAAGAGTTATGACACACAGGTCTAAGGACACTAAGCTACTAAAAATACATATTGAAAAAATGAATTACAAGAAGGTAGAAGACTCAGTCCCTGAACTGAAAATCTGTATATTGAGAAGAGAAAAATTAATATTGACCACTACTTGTAACTTCTCTAAATATTTACCACTTCATCCTAAGAAGAATGACTTAATAAGGACTTCATTGTCATGTATTAAGATAACATCCTCAATTTGAAAGCAAAATCTATTTAACTCCAGCCAAGTGCATTTACTTCATTAATTTTGGCATTGGTGTTATTTAGGAACTGTCCACTTTTAGATAATTGAAACAATTTTGTCAGAGTGGTGCTGGATAGTTTCCCATAATTGCCAATTTGATAATACTTTAGCTATCCAAAAAGACAGATTTTGAAAATTATGGTGATAAGTACTTATGTAGGACTAATAAGATTTCTCAACTAAGAACCACCAAGAAAAATAAGATGATTTTACATTAATATTGAACTTCAATGATAAAATAAACCTATAATTAGACACATAAAGTATTTATAAATAAGAGCTAAAAATAAGAACTAAAAATAATTTGGTTCTACAAATACTAGTAGAATCAAATAGGTATTAGTCAAAGAAAATAAAGCCTCCACATGTGTTGGTCTTATTAAAATCAATCCAATCAATGTCATTCAAATTTAATGGATTTTTAAAGCTTTCATAAAACTGAAAGTGATAAAAACCTAGAAGACAATTTCACAATGTCATTGCATGGTCAAAGGTTTTAGTCCTTGAATATGACAGAAAAAAATCAGAATGGCAGTGTTTATATTCAATGTGTGTGTGTGTGTGTGTGTGTGTGTGTGTGTGTGTGCGCGTGTGTGTGTATGTTCCTACTGCACACTGAATGTTGGTGTTTCCCCAAGATTTATAAATTGGAAACTAACAGTCATTGCGATTAAATCAAGAAGTGGGATCTTTTGGGAATTGTTTAAGTCTTGAGGGTTTTGCTCTCATGGATGGAAGAAGTGCCCTTATTGAAGGAAAGACAGAAGGAAGAAAGGGGGAGAGAAGAAAGGAAAGAAAGAACCTGCTTTGTTCTGAAGGTATAGCAATAAGGTGTTTCTCTCCTTGACAGTCATTGATTAGTTTCTGTCCTTGATAGAATTGTCCTTACAAATTTTTATCCTACTGTTAGGCAAATGGAGATAAGCAGAGAGTTGTTGTCATGTCTGCTTCTTCTCAGTTGTCCTCAGCTCAAAATAATCAATATATTAAACCATCATATATTGGAGTGGCATATTCTACAACCCATCAGTATTTTAGATTGATTCTGAAATAAAGATGTGAAGACTAAACTATGCCACACTGATATAATGATTATTTGAAGCTGAGATCACTTGAGAAACTATAACTTCAGAAAGGGCCATTTGACCCATGCTTTCCTACATTGAACAAGCCATATAGATTCCTTTGGGAGGGATGTGTTTCACATGCCAAAGATGGAAAATAGCCTTGCCCATGCAGAGACTGGTATTTGGAGATGCAATGAGCCTCAGTAAACAAACAAGTCCTTCTCTTCCACGAGGTTTTACATAGCCTATATCTCTTAGTAACAGCCTTAGAATTTACTCTCCAAGTCTAGATACCCCATACATCCTATAATTGCTTCAAAAATTTATTTGTTTATGTCAAAAGGTATAAAAGCATCATTATTTAGTCATTTTGGTACTGGAATTCTAGACCAGAGAGTTGGTTCTGGGGATCCAACAAATCATGTCTGACCACTCACTCCAAAATCCAAATGAAATAGTGAGCTGGGTGTCGTGACACACATTTGTAATCCCAGTACTTGGGAGGCTGAGACCGGAGGATCCGGGTTCATGGCCAGTCTCAGCTACTTAGTGAAGCCCTCGGCAACTTAGTGAGATCCTATTTCAAAATAAAGAATAAAAAATAGGGCTGAGGGTGTAGCTCAGAAGTAGAATGCACCTGAGTTCAATCTCCAGTACCACACACACACACACACACACACACACACACACACACACACACAAAATAGGGCTGGGAGTGTAGCTCAGAAGTAGAATGCCCCTGTGTTCCATCCCCAGTACTGAAAAAAAAATGAAATAGTGAAATGCAGGAGAGGAGATTTAATGAGTTTAGCTAGGCTGGAATGATACAGGGCACCTATGTTCTTATCCCTGACTTTGATGGGCTGACAATGGCCTTGAAGTTTTATAGGAAGGAGTTAAGGCAAGTGTTGGGAGTTTGCATAGCTAGAAATTTTCTTTGCACAGCTGTCAAAGCAGGTAATCTTGATTAAGAATGCTCTGGTCTATCATCATATCAGTATTGGTCAGGTGGGGCCTTGTTAACAATAACAAAGTTGCTGGTGTCTGGAGTACAGGTTTGGGCTCATTACAAAATGTTTATCAATCAAACTTGTACATCCTGGAATACAAGATGACTAAGAGGAAAGTAGCCAATGAAAATTGGAGGCAAAGATGAAGGCAAAAGTGAACAATATAGTTCTTTGTTATAATTTCTTCTAATTTCAGTGTCATATGATGATCCCCTTGTCCATGTAAATTTAATAGAACTTTTATTGCTTTTTTTTTCTTGTTAGTCAGATCTTGCATTAATTGGGCTACAAGATCTAGCCAGAAAGCCCACAAAACGACTAACTAGGAGATAAAGAATATTTCTCAGTCCTCTATAATACCAAGACAATTCTTTATGGTTGTTTTTGTCCCTTTCTTTCTTTTTGGGCCCAGGATGGAGGTGACTTTCATAAGATGCAAATTAATTGCAGAAAAGGAAATAAAATTATGATTCCTTATCTACAATCATATATTTACAGGAGTACTATTTTTACAGAACATTTTCTCTTTTAGTTTTAAAATAATAGAGATTTAATAAAGCATATTAATGAAGCACAAATTATTCTTTACTAAATTAGTGTGTTTGATTTCCAAGTTTTCTTTGGATTAAGATAAAATCAGAGCCGGGCATAGTGGCCCACACTTTTAATTACAGTATATGGGAGACTGAGACCAGAGGATCCGGGGTTGCAGCCAGCCTCAGCTACTTAGTGAGGCCCTCCCCAACTTAGTGAGACCCTGTTTCAAATAAAGAACAAAAATAGGATTAGGGGTATAGCTCAGAGGCAGAAGGCCCCTGAGTTCAATCCCCAGTACCGAAAAAAAAAAAATCAGATATATAGGCAAACAAGATTTCATTTGATTTTTATCATTAAACTGAAATATTCTAATCAACATTATGATATATGTTTTTCATTCAAATTATAATAAAATTTTAATAAGCACAGTTTTATAAATGGTCCTAAGCATAATATGTTGTTAATCAAAGAAGTAAATATAACTAAGAAGAAATAGTCAAAATGAATATTGTTTAATCTTTATCAGGTTAGTCAATCTAAGCTTTAGTTTTTATGTGTGGAATATTTATGTCACCTTCATAGAACTATTGTGATGATAAATTAAATTACATACATTAAATTTCTTGAGTTTAACAGATTATATACTAAAATAAAATATGTAAATTTAATAAAATACCAAATCTTATTAAGGTTTTGATAACTTGAATATATGAAATAAAATAATGCAAATTAAGAAATGAAAAGCTAGGCTTATTTTTCTAGTAGCCTACTAAATAGAATAAACTACAAACTGGGAAAAAGAGAATGAATAATACTCCTCTCTTAAAAGCTTGAATTAAAGAGCCATAGTGAGAAAAATTCACCTAAAATAATATTCACTGTTAAAGTAATATATGTAATATATATAATATATATAAACCCCTCAGACTCTGTCACAGAAAACCACAGCATCTGACTTCCTGGCATTTTATAATTATTGCCTAAACTTAAGTTTAATCCTCATTTATTTTCTACTTTTATACTTGCAATGTTATGTAATATAGTTTTGGTATTTAGCCCTATTTCCTGGTATAAAATTACTCAAATCCTTGGAATCTTCAAAATTAGGAGTGTTGGTTGGTTTGTTAGTATGGGAGTGAATTGACTGATGAATTATATTTCCCAAGTAGTTTCAGGATTGAGGCTGTTCACCAAAAAAGTCATGGCACAATTAGAGGGTTGTGAGTCTCAGCCCCACACACACCTCTCTGGAGAAGGAAATGGTTGGAGGTTAAATCAAATACCAATAGCCAAAGATTTAATCAACCATGCCCATGTAATGAAATCTCTGTAAAAAAAAAAAAAAACAAAAACAAAAAATCAGAAAGATAGGTTCCAGTGAGTTTCTAGATAGCTAAATACACAGAGTTTTGGAGAGTGACATGCTCAGAGAGGGCATCAAAGTCCTGTATCCCTTCTGCCATACTTCATCCTCTACATCTCTTCATTTTTCTTTTGTGATATCTACTATAATAAAACCAGTGACTATTAATGTTTCCCTGAGACATGTGAGCCAATCTACCAAACTAACCAAATTCATTGGAGGGGTCATGGAAAACTTGATTTGTGGTCAGAAGTTATGGAGGCCCACACTTGCAGCTGGTGTCTAGGATGGGGAGCATTCATGTGAGACTAAGCCCTCCACCTGTGAAGCATGGAATTGAATTGAAGGATGACCACGTGGTGTCCCCTGCTATAGAAATGACTGATTGTTGAGTTTGTTGAGAACCCCCCACACATGTTTGCTTATAAAAATATTCTGTGCTGAAAAGTAAAGAAGACACTTAGTTTGTTTATTCCTATATTACCAGAATGCACAATCAGTTCCTAATGCCAGGTGGCATTAGCTACATATATAAACATTTCAATATGCAACACTTCCTTAGCAAGATTTTTTTAAATATTTTAAACACTAACTAGAAAATTCTGAACAACTTGGAATAATTTTCACTGTTTTTTTATCCATATAGTCTAAAATCATCTCGAAAGACCCCCAATATTTGTTTATGTGTTCAGATGCTTCATCTCAAAGTTCTATTTTTAAAGTTTCATTTATAATTCATTTTCATTTTTTGGCAGAATTCTCAATGTTTTTGAGAAACACTATTTTATAAATATCTACATGCAAAGTAATTTTGGAAGTTGCTTGCAATCCAAATGGCTTTTTACTTTTAGGGAATATTTCATGTTACAGAAAAACTATAATGAATGAATTCTGAATCACTTTTATGTGACATTACATTCAGGAAAAATCACATTTATAATATTTGCCATCTATATAGATTTGATATTTATATTTGGCAAAAAAGTGATATGAAAAGCTCAGTATAAAAGTGAAATAAAATTTGGATAATAAAAAATAAATCCTACTTAATTACTTATGGTTTTGATATAATCTCTTGAAATTGGCAGAATAGTATAATATGACGAATATAACTCCGTAAATATTGGTAGTTATAAATATTTAATTAAAATATTAAATATTCTTTTTTCCATTTCTGGATATTATCTGTAAGATTTCTCTAATATCTCATTTCTCAGTCCTTTTCATAAACTCTCTGATCTATAAAACCAATGAGGTTTTATCCATTCCCAGAATATACATCATTCTAAGATTAAAATTGCAAACTTTTATCTTAATATAATTTTTAAGGATTACTTTTTCTAAATGTGGATGCTATAGTGATATGATCAAAGTGAAAAAAGAAGTCTCTACCAAAAGCAAATCAAAACAAAACAATACAAGTATAAAAGGAAATGTTTTCATTTTCTTTTTACCTTAAGTCAAGCCATGACATTAAAATAAGTCATTCAATTATTATTAAAATCATTGTTAACACTGTTATTGCTGTTATAAATTGTAATAAACTGAGGAGCTAGGAAACTATGAATTCATGGGGGAAAGCATGATACATTCTGTATAAAACCTGAAATGTTACAAGATTGAATCTGACTAGTATTATCTAATTCCAACACTAAGGAAAAACAATCAAATGACAACAAAAAGAGTAAAAAAAAAAGCACACTATGATGGTTTGGCTTTGGCATCATATGTTGTAAAAATGGAAGCTGTGAATTGCTGTGCAGTTCACTTGACATTTTCTGAGGAACTTGCTTTAGCTCTTTTTATTTTAGCTGATTTCCAGGCCAAAAGACATATAGGCAGTTCTCCTACGTCAAAATAGTCATAGTTTAATTTCACACTACTGTCATATTTGTACACAGTATGTATAAACTAGGGATGGAAGTAGATTTGGATTATGATAATTTTTTAATGATTATTATTTCATTCTGCAGTGAGAATTCCTAGGACTTGATATCCTGTTTGTTTTTGTTAGTCTCTCTGATTGCTTTGGTTCTTGGATATTTTGTTTTACTAATCATCACAGCTACTGTTAATTTGGTATTCTGGAACAGACTTTGCTTCACTTTCCAAATTTATTAAGCTACTCATTTTAAGTCAGAAACCGGAACACTTGCTTTATGATTGTCTTATCACAACTGCATGGTTAATGCACACTACCTTTACCAATATTGGCATGGGTAAGTTATAAAATGTGAAGTCAAAAATTATTAGAACTTAGATCTGTCCTAAATTCTTACCACGTATCCTAAATATAATATAAAATTCATAATACTTACATTCTAGTTACTGGTGCTGTAAGAAATAATTTTCTTCAAAGTAGTATCTTTATTTTCACAAAACATTAATCTTCACTTTCATGTTTTACAAAGAAAAAGATAAATTTACATACGGAAGTATAGGATGGGTATATGCAATGCTTTTTTTCACTAAGAAAATAAGTAATTTGTAAAATATGACCCTGAAGTTCTTATTGGTTTAGGACTTATTCAAACTATAATTCTCATCTAAATTAAATAAAAATAAAAGCATATTTTATATTTAATTCCTCACATAATTTTCAATGAAATGTCAAAACTACTGCTCAAAATTCTGTCAAAGTTTAGATTAGAAAGTTTTCTCTGATTTTTGTATGCCTAGAAAGTTTTTAGATTTTTAAAACTTTTAGGTATATTTTTTGTTATTTGAGCATTAGTTTTCTCTCATTTCTCATCTTCTGTATATGTCATAACAATTTTGTGATGAAATTTGTGCAACTTAAAGTATTATTCTTTAATTGTTTCACATATTAATATTTCATCTATATTGCAGCTTCTTTGCTCAAGGGAAATATCACTTAAAAGGCACTCAAGAACATTTGGGCTGGGTGTAGTGGTGCACACCTGTAATCAAAGTACTTGGGAGGTTGAGACAGGAGGATTGCTTGTTCTAGGACAGCCTCAGAAACAGAAGCAAGACTCTCAGCAACTTAGGGAGACCCTGTCTCAAAATAAAAACAAAATAGGGCTGAGGGTGTAGCTAGGAGATAAAACACTCCTGGGTTCATTCCCCAGTACCACACACACTCAAAAAGAGAATATTTTTAAATGAATAAATATTCTTTTATTATGCCACACAGTGCCTCACGTATGGTAGGTAATCAATACTTACTGATTGATATATTGGCAAAAGATAAATTGTCTTTTCAAGGGATGCACAGTTTATTTAATCTGTCAAAAATTATGTCCACGTCTCATTTGAAAGTACTGAACTAGAGTACTTTTTGTAGAAAGATCAACAGTTAATTGTTTTACAATGACTGTGTCAGTAGTAAATTAAAATGAAATGTTTGTCTATTTTACAATGTTAAGACAGTTATTAAATTTATCATCAAATAAAATTCTATTCTTATGGAGTTATTACATTTATTTAATCTCTCTTTTCTTCTACTACATTCCTTCTAGGGCTCTTTTAGTGGGAAGAGACACAATACACTGGAATGATTATTGTATGTTTATTTGAGAAAAATAATTTTATTTCTGATACTGTGCTTCCAAGTCACCTGTGTTCCCTTATACTCTTCTCTGGTAAAGAGGATTATATCTAAGTAACCAAATTATTTAAACTCTGGTAAAGAAGATTATAACTAAGTATAACTAAGTAGCCAAATTATTTAAACTCTCAAATCTGTTTTCAAGGAACTGTCTTTGAATTGGATACTGGGCCCCTTCAGGAGACCAAATCTGCAAGCTCTGTGATCTTGGACTTCTCACCCTCTAGAAATGTAAGAACACTTTCTGTTCTTTATAAATTATCTGGTCTCATGTATTATGCTAAAGCAACAAAAAGAGACTAAGATAGTAAATATTTAACAGTGTGAGGAACTCTGTGGTGAGGGGTGACTTGGATAGGGGTAGGGAAATTAGAACCAGGCATTTATCAACATATCTAAACATGTCAGGTCACTTTCAAAATAAAAAAAAAGAGGAGACAGGACTCTGATTTCTAATAGTGTAAAGCATCCAAAAAATGTTAATTATACAGAGGTAAATTTAATTTACCAGTACCATATTTTAATCCAAATTAATCATACTTCCAAACTTGTATCCTGAAAGTCTCTGTACACAATCTTCTTTACGTTAATGGAAAGAAAATTATTGCATTGCTATGAAAATAGTAGTCATATTGCCCAATATATTCATTAAAATATAAGTAATGTTCCTTAAAGATAACATCTACAATATCTGTCTTGTTCATTCTATTTTGATCTATTTTTACAGAACTTCATGATTTTATCTACCTGTGCAGTTCAATATTACACTCAATATTTCAAGAATGATTCCTGGAATTGGGCTGATTTGAGAAAAGTTACAATTCCCCATTTTTATGTATAATTATTTTCGCATCATAAATATAATTTTATTTTTCAAAAGCATTATTTATTTTTTAATTTAATATGCTTTTATCGGTGCATTATAATGTCAAATCATAATGTAAATCATGTTGATAATGACATACATGCACACAGTGTTCGGTGCCCCCCTGCCTCCCTATTGCCCCCCATCTGAGACTGACATTGGTATATTCACATTTATACACATAGTCGATGGTAGTGTTTCCATTAATATATCTCAGACTTTCTCCTCCCATTTTCTTAGAGCTCCTCCTTGGCTCCAGTAAGGTTTCTCCTTCCATGATCTGGAGTCCTTCTTGTATCCCAATTACTCCCTAGCTTATGCATTTAGAGAAAACATTACTCTTCATGTCCTTCCATTTTTCTTGCAAATGACATAATTTTGTTCTTCTTTATTGCTGAATAGAATTCCATTGTGTTTATTTCCCATAATTTTGTAATCCATTCATCTGTTGGTGGACATCGGGGTTGGTTCCATGCTTTGGCTATTGTGGATTGTGCTACTGTGAACATGGGTATGCATATATTACTGTAGTTCTCTGGTTTCAAACTCTTTGGAAAGATACCCAGGAGAGGTATAGCTGGATTATATGGTGGGTCCATTCACAGTTTTCTAAGGAATCGCCACACTGATCTCCATAGCAGCTGAACTAGTTTGTAATCCCACCAAAAGTGTAGAAGAGTTCCTATTTCCCCACATCCTCAACAATATTTATTTTTATTTAATTTTATGATGATTGTCATTCTTACTGGGGCTAGATGGAATCTCAGTGTAGTTTTGATTTGCATCTCCTTGATTGCTAATGACGTTGAGCATTTTTTCATGTATTTATTGGCCATTTGTATTTCTTCTTTTTTAAAGTGTCTATTTAATTCAGTTTCCCATTTCTTGATTGGATTATTTGTTTTCCTAGTGTAAAGTCTTTAAAGTTCTTTGTATATTCTAGCTATTAGATCTCTGTCAGAGGGATATCTGGTAAAGATTTTCTCCCATTCCTAGACTTTCTCGTTAGACTCTTGATGTTTTCCTTTGATGTGCAAAAACTTTTTTAGTTTAATACCATCCCACTTATTTTTATTGTAATAATTTGTGCTTTGTATTTATACATTTTTGTTAGGTACAAATTGATAAAGTCAAATGTGCACACATTTCTCATCTGACCCTATCCCCAATTCCCACCCCGCTCCCTCGCCCTCCCTCCCTCTCAAGTTCAGTTCAGTGAGTGATCTTGATATAATTGTGTAAGTACATCATGTGCCTTAGTATCTTCTCTCCTCCCCACCCCCCGTCCATTCCCTTCGGTTAAGTCTACTTCTTTGTTTATCAAGAGTCTCTACTTTTCCATCAGGGGACCCTCTTATGTCTCATCTACTCCCTAACATCCGCATATTAGGGAGAACATATGTTTCTTTACTCTTTGTGACTGACTAATCTCACTTAACATGTTTTCCAGTTGCCTCCATTTCCCTGCAAAGAACATGATTTTGTTCTTCTTTATGGCTGAGTAAAATTCCATTGTGTATATATCCCATAGTTTTGTAATCCATTCATCTGTGCATGGACATCTTGGCTGCTTCCATAGTTTGGCTATTGTGAATTGAGCTGCTATAAACATAGATACACATGCATCAGTCTGATAGTTTGGTTTCCATTCTTTTGGGTATATACCCAGTAGTGGAATTGCTGGGTCATATGGTAGGTTCATTCCCATTCGTCTGAGGATCCTCCATACTGTTTTCCACAGTGGTTGCACAAGTTTGCAATCCCACCAACAATGTATTAGGGTTCCCACTTCTCCACATCCTCGCCAGCAGGTGTTGTTGTTCGTGGTTTTTATGATTGCCATTCTGACTGGAGTTAGGTGAAATCTCAGGGTAGTTTTGATTTGCATCTCTCTGATTGCCAATGATGTGGAACATTTCCTCATACATTTATTGGCCATTTGTATTTCTTCTTTCATGAAGTGTCTATTTAGGTCCTTTGCCCATTTTTTGATTGAGTTATTTGCTTTCTTAGTTGCGATTTTCTTGAGTTCTGTGTATATCCTAGGTATTAGACCTCTATCTGAAGTGTAGTTGGCAAAATTTTTCTCCCACTCTGTAGGCTCTCTGTTGAGGTTCTTGATAGTTTCCTTTGCTGTGCAGAAGCTGCGTTCATCCCAGGGATGCAAGGCTGGTGCAACATACGAAAAACAATACACGTAATTCACCACATAAACAGACTCAAAGACAAAAATCACATGATAATTTCAATTGACGCTGAAAAAGCATTTGACAAGATCCAACACCCATTCATGCTAAAAGCACTACAGAGAATCGGAATAGAAGGAACATACCTCAAAATCATACAGGCAAAATACAATAGGCCCACAGCCAGCATCATATTAAATGGAGAAAAACTGCAAGAGTTCCCACTAAAGACAGGAACAAGACAAGGATGTCCATTATCACCTCTTCTGTTTAATATAGTACTCGAGACTCTAGCCAGAGCAATAAGGCAAGAGAAGGAAATCAAAGGGGTAAAAATAGGGAAAGAAGAAATAAAAGTATCACTTTTTGCAGATGACATGATACTATACTTAGAAGACCCAACGAACTCAACCAAAAAACTCATAGAACTGATCAACAAATTCAGTAAGGTGTCCATCCCCCTTATTAATCCTTGTTTTAATTTCCTGAGCTTTGGAGGTCTTGTTGAGAAAGTTTCTGTCTGATGTTGGAGTGTTGAACTTATGCCCTCCTCTAGTAGCTTCACAGTTTCTGGTCTGACTTCCAGGTTTTGATCCTTCTTGAGTTGACTCCTGTGCAGGGTGATAGGTAAGGATTTAGTTCCATTTTTTTTCTTACAAATTGATAACCAGTTTTCCCAACACTGTTGAAAAGCCTATGCTGTCTCCAATTATTGTGTCTGGTGCCTTTGCCAGAAATCAACTGGCTGTAAGTGTGTATGGATTTGTTTCTGTATCTGCTATTCTGTTACATTAGTGTATGTGTCTGTTTTTTTGGTAGTACCATGCTGTTTTTATTACTATAACTCTGTAATATAATTTGAAATCAGGAATTGTGATGCCTCTTGCATGGTTTTTATTGCTGAGAATTGCTTTAACTATTCTGGATCTTTAGTTTCTCCACATAAAATTCATGGCTAATTTTTCTAAATCTATGAAAAATGACAGTTATTTTGATTCAGACTGTTCATATTTCTATTTTACCATCACACCTGTAAGAACTCCAAAGAAAGGATTACATCTTAAGCTTTTCATGTCATTTCCACATTATCCTCTCACATAAGTGCAACTAAATATTGTTAACTTGAAAAGGATTAAATCTTTTACCTTTCATTAAATCTATAACAGGTCTAATAAAATAAAAATAGAAATTTATCCATAATCTAAGTATAAGATGTTCATTATAAAAATGATTGTATAGCTGAATGTGTAGTTCAGTGGTGGAGTGCTTCTCCAGCATTTTTGGAGCTCAATCTTTACCTTGGAAACACAATAGAAAAAAAAAGAAAAAATGAATTAAAAATATTTTATTTCTGAACAGTTTTGGGCTGTATAATTTTTAGGCAATTACTCATAAAAATTATAGAAACAAATTTTATCTTAGTCTTATATTTAAGTTATGACAAATTACAAATAGGTGGAATTCATATTGATGAGGCCTCTTTATAATCAAAACAGAAATTACATTTGATTTAAATGAAGAAATAGCAAGTGGTTAAGGCAATTTCCATTAAAAGGATTAATCAATGCTGTATCTTTAATAAAAAATATTATTAAATATGCTTTAGTACAAATAACTGTTGTACTAAAGCTTTTGTTTATGGTTATGCAATGGAAAATCAATTTTTAGGCACAAAGAAAAGTGAAACTTAGGTTCTATATAGTAAATTTTTGCAACCCAAGCATTTCAATTATTATAGCCTGTATAATACAGTATGATAAGAATTCTAATACTAACAGATTTTAAATCATGTCTAATATGTTTAGCAGAACACCTTGGAAACAAATCTTCCTGCAAGGTTTAATGCTATTGTATAATAATCAATTGGAAAAATGATTCAAAGTGGCAAAATATGGATGAGGTTATCTAAAAAAGGACCATTATCTTAAAAAAAAATCCTTGTTGCATTAGTGTCACCACTAGATAAACTGTACAGTAACAGCATTTTAATCATTATGCTCATTGCTCCTCATTCTGGCTATTTATACCTGCAATAGTTTTGTACTTTGCAGGTATAAAACTATTCATCACAATTACACTGGAAAATCTTCGTGGAAAAAATGATATTTCAATAATTGAAATGAAAGGTACCATGTGAACCCATTCTTGATTATAAAATTTTACTTTTGAAAAAATAAAATTTGCTTTCTGAAAATTTCATAAACATATTTGGAAGGGATTGAGTTTATATTAGTTTTTATGGAAGAAAATAGGTCAGATGACTAAATGAAAAGAAAGGCTTACTTTTAATCCTCCCTCTGTTTAATCACTAATTTGATATCTGTGACCAGAATATTTATTTTAGTATTCTACATATTTATCTGTAAAATAAAATTCTTCCCCTCCTCCTCCTTCTTCTCTTCTTCATCTTTTCTTTCTCTCTTTTATGTCTCTTCTCTCTCTCTCTCTCTCTCTCTCTCTCTCTCTCTCTCTGTCTCTGTCACACACACACACAAACAAACACACACACACACACATACACACACACACTTAATTTGAACCAGTATGATTAATTACAGACCAAGAATGGACCACAAAAACCAGAAGTTTGGGAAGTAAATAGAGGAAGAATATCTTGTTTTAAACTACCCTCAAATATCAGGTATCTCTCAAAGCATGAAAGAATGTAGGCTGCCTATTTCTCTCTCTCTCTCTCTCTCTCTCTCTCTCTCTCTCTCTCTCTCTCTCTCTCTCTCTCTCTCTGTCTCTGTCTCTGTCTCATCTCACTAAGTTATCACATGTTGGCCTCAAACTCATGATCCTCCTGTCTTAGACTCCCAAGTACTTGGATTACAGACCCACTCCACTTGTCACAGCATATGCTGCCTAATTATAATATTAGTCATAGTTCAAACCTTGACCACAACTACTTAACAGGACTATTGTAAGGATCCAGTGAAATGGAGAAATTTGTAAGTTCTTAACAAAAGCAAAATGCCCGTACAAGGATGGCACAAATCCTTTTCAATATTCAGACTCAGTCTTACATTTCAACATGGGATCACGGGTAAAGAAACAAAACACATGGTGAAGAATCTTGTTTTTCTCTTTTCAGATCTTAGATATGCATTTTTTTTGCATCTAGTAGTCTCTAAAATTAATAGTCAGGCTTTGAAAGTAATGTAGATATTTACTCTGTTTTTTAAGTTTTATATATACTTTTATTGGTGCATTGTAGTCTCACATCAAAATGTAGCTCATAGTGATAATGACATATATGCACATAACACTTGGTAAATTTTTCCTACATGATGTTGAGATTGGCATTGATGTTCTCCCACTCCATGTTGTACATGATATGGGTTTTGGCAAATATATAATATATACACCATTATAGTATCATTCAAAATGATTTCAATGTCCTAAAAAATCTTGTGCTTCACCTTTCATATTTTTCCTTTTCATTTCCTAAACCCTGGAAATAATTAATATCTGTATCCATAATTTGCTTTTTCCAGAATGTCATATAATTGGAATCAGAGTATCTAGCATTTTTAAATTGATGTTTTTATATTGCATTATGCATTTTAGGTCCCTCCTTGTCTTTTAATGGCTCAATAGCAAATTTATTTTTTCACTGAATAATATATCTTTGTATAGGTGTGCCACATATTACTCATCTTGCTTACAGAAAAACATATTGGTTACTTCTAAGTTTGGGTAATTATTAATAAAACTGTGATAAGCGTTTACATTTAGATATGGATTTGTACATGATGCCATTTCATTTGTGTAAATACAAAGGAGCATAATTATCATATGTTAAACAAGTGTATGTTTAGCTTCTAAGAAACTCCTAAATATCATCTAAAGCATCTACTATATTTTGTATCTCACCATCAATAAATAAGAATTTCTGTGGCTCCACATTCTTTCCAGTCTGTGGTACTCTCTATATTTTGAATTTTGGTACATGTGTGGTAGCACCTTAATGATGTTTTATTTGCAATTCCTTAATAACAAATAATGAAAACTTTTCTTAAATTTATTTTCCATTTGTGTTTATTCCTTAGGGAGATGCCTGTTCAGATCATTTACACATTGTTACTTGTTATTCTTTCTTATTGTTAAAGTTTAAGAGTTCTTTGCATATTTTGAATGACAATTCTTTTATTAGATAGGTGTTTTGCAAAGATATTCTGTCCTGCCTGTGGGTTATACTCCTATTGTCTTGAAAAGATCTTTTGCAGAGCAGAAGCTTTAATTTTTAATGAAGTACAACTTCTCAAACTTTTTTTTCATGGATCATACTTTTGCTGTTGAATCTACAATGTCACTGCCAAATTCGAGGTCACCTGTACTTTTTCTTACATCATAATCTAGGAGTTTTACAGTTTTGAATTTTTCATTAAAGTTTAGGATACTTTTTGTAAATTTTTGTGAAATGTGCAAGGTTCCTGCTAGGTATTACTTTGATATAAATATATATTTATTCCAGTAGTATTTGTTAAAAATATACTTTTCCATAATATTGTCTTTGCATTTTACTCAAAAATAAATGGGCTATATTTTCATAGTGATATTTCTTGAAACTTTATTCTATTTCATTTATCTCTGCATAATCATTTGTTAATATCACAAATAATAATCAAATAATGTCTTTGTGTCTATACAATGATATGTTGTCCAGTGAAAAAAATGAATGAGCTATCAAGTCACTAAAATAAAAAGGGGAATTCAAAATGTCAACTCCATAGATAATATTCCTCATGTGGAATATCATTTTATTTATATCGTTGTCTGTGAAATTTAAATTTAAAATGTCCCCCTAACCCTCACAGAGACAAGGTAGCAATGTTGGAAGAGAAAAACAAGGTAGCAATGCTGGAAGAGAAAATTGGTTGTTAAGGAGGGGTCCAGGGATTATGGTCTTTGTGATTATATACCCTTATTTCTTCCCCTTGCTTCCTAGAGCCCAATCTCTCTCTCTCTCTCTCTCTCTCTCTCTCTCTCTCTCTCTCTCTCTGGCCTCCATGATGTGAGAGCAGAGCCTTGATCTCTTCCTCTCTCTGCTTCCCACTGCAATGCCCTGAGATTCCTAGACCCAGATTCACATGGACTGAACTCGGAATCTTCAAGAAATTGTGAGCAAATAAACCTTCCTATAAGTTGTATTGTCAGTGTTCTTGGATTATAGCAGTGAGAACATTGACTGAACACTTGGCTAGAAATTTATAAATTTTATTGACCTTCACAAGAAAAAAAAGCTTATGTTTTTTTTCTGATTTTCTCTATTGACTTTTCACTTTCCATTTCATAAATTTCTGCTTTAGTTTTTATTTTTCCTTTTCTTCTGATTTCAAATTGAAACTGCTGTTTTTTTCCAGTTTACTGATGTGGAAGAATATATCACTGATTTATAACTTTGTTTTTTTCTAGTATTTTCATTCAATGTTATAAGTTGCTGCTGTACCCTACAGATTTTAATAAGCAGTTCTTCTATTTTTATTTAGTTTAGATTACTTATATTTAATATTTAATATCTTATATTCCATGCTTTTATCTTGCTGAATGTTTCATGTAATCTCATGAAACATGTGCATTCTACTGTTGTTTAATTAAGTATTCTATACATCTTAATTATGCCCATTTGATTTATGAGTTGTTGAGGTCTGCTATGTCCTTATTGATTTTCTCTTGGCTGGATCTGTCAATAACTGATAGAGAAGTGTGGAAGTCTCCAACTGCAGTAACAGTGTCAACTATTTTTTCTAGCAATTCTATCAGTTTTTGTCTTACATATTTTTGATGTTTTATTATTAGGTATATACACCATGAAGAATGCTATATTTTCTTAAAAATTGGCCCCTAATTGTTATTCTTGCTCTGCAATTGGTTGGGGCTGATATCTGAGTAAGAAAAATGGAAGAAAATAAATTTTGAGTATGATGTTTGGTGATTATCCAGCTGGGAGTTAGGATGTGATCCCTGTTATAATAATTATGTCTCATTTTTCTTTGGTGTCCTTCTCTCTATTTCCTCCAATAACTTTGAGTTCCCCCAAAGACCTCTGTTTATGTGAAATCCAAGATATGCAGTTTTATTCCCTTGTTATTTCACAGATGCTCTCTTGATATTATAGTAAGATGGGGAAAAGGAGAAGTATACTATAGTTATACACTTAGATTTCAATCTTTTAACAAGCCAATAACCCTGGGCTGTGTGGCATTCATGAGTACCTCTCAGTTTCCTCATAGTTGGTACAGGAAGTCTTGAGGGGACTAAAACTGAGTGATTCACAAACCCCAAATTTGAAAACCCTGTCGATTCCATTCCAGGAATATAGTTTCCCTTGAAAGCAAGTGTTAGCACAATAATTTGTGCCTATTGCATAGTGATCATTTACTTCTCTTTCTATTAGAATATAAAGGAATTTCTTCATAAAACTAATAAAAGTGTGTAAACCATCACTAAGATTATGTCCCATGAGAGAGAGAGAGAGAGAGAGAGAGAGAGAGAGAGAGAGAGAGAGAGAGAGAGTTAATGAGGATTGAACCCAGAGGCATATTACCTCTGAACTATACCCTCACCCTTTTTATTCTTTTGTTTTAAAACAGGGTCTTGAAATGTTGCTGAAGAGTCTTACTAAGTTGCTGAGGCTGGTCCCCACCTGGGATCCTCCTGTCTCAGCCTCCAAAGTACTGGGATTACAAGCAGGTATCATCACACCAGGGTCCCTCTAGAGGTTTTAATACTAAACATTGCCACTCTGAGTCACAAGCCATCTGTCAGTTACAGTGTAAGTGTTCTCATCCTAATTGGGGATCCAATGATGGTTTCTCATCCGGACCTTTTTCACTGGTGAACTGTGATTCACTGTATATGCCTGTCTGTGTTTCCAATTTGGTGGGCAGTGCAGTGGTTTGCCCTGTACCCTCTGGTCTCTCACCTCCCTACTCACTCCCCCCAACTCACAGAATGTTATACAGATGGCCTTTTTGAATCCCTTCCATTCTCAAGTCCCTGCTCTGCCTCACCTGTACCTTATACTGAGATTAGTATTAATAATTTTATGTATGTACATCATTTCAATTAAAGTGTTTCCTTCAAATCTCCCTTCCCTAACCTGCTTCCCTCCATTAGGCCCCCTCCACCCCTATAGTGGGGGTACTCATCCTTTATCTGGAATCCCTGTTGTATCCTAATTTTTCCCTAGTTTTCATATATAAGGGAAAATAACTGACCCTTCATTTTAGTGTCTGACTAATCTTACTTAGCATAATATCTTTAGTTCCATCCATTTTTCTAAAAATTAATTTTGTTCTTTATGACAGACCAATATTCCATTGTGTATCTAACCCACAATTTTGTAATCCAATCATCTGTTGATGAACACTCAGGCTGGTTCTATAATTTGACTATTGTGAAATGTGCTGCTATATATATAGATAAGCATGGATAACTATAATATTCTTGGTTTAATTCCTTCAGGAAGATCCCCAGCAATGGTATAGCTGGGTCATATGGTATCTTGATATTATACTTTAATTATGTCTGGAGAAGTTTCAGTCATTTATAATACCATATAAATTTTAGAATATGCTGCAATTTTTTTAAAAACATGTGGTAGTGGAGATTCAACTGAGAGTTGATTTACCTCGAAGATTCACTCCTAGCCCTTTTTATTTTTATTTTTTTAAACAAGGTCTCAGTAGGTTACTGAGCATCTCACTATATTACTGAGGCTTTCCTGAAAATTTTAATCTTTCTGTCTCAGCCTTCAAAGTACTGGTATTATAGGAATGTGCCACCACTCCCGGCTTGCTGCCAACTTTCTAACAAAACCAGATGGAATTTTTATTTTGAATCCACAGAGTCTAAAAAATAATTTTGGAAAATTTACACCTTAAAATTCTGAATATTACAAGTCATAAATATGATATACACTGTCATTTATTTACATATTCTGTAATTTCTTACAGAATTATGTTGTACTTTCTTACAGAATTATTCTATTATTTCTCATAGAATTATTCTGTACTTTCTCACAGAATTATTCTGTAATTTCTTACAGAATTATTCTATGGATTTCTGTGTATAAGATCTTCAGTTTCTTTCTTTAATATTTTATAATTTTCACTGTAGAGGTATTTTACCTCCTTGGTTAGATTTATTCCTAAGGTATTCTATTGCTTTTAAGGTTATTGTGAATGAAAATGCTTTCAGGATTTCCTTTTCAGGGCATTTATAGCTGGCATATAGAAAAACTTTTAATTTCTTTTAGTTGGTTTTGTATCCAGACATTTTGCTGAAATTTTTTTTTGAACTCAGGAGCATTCTACTTTTGAGCTACACCCCTAGCCCTAGTTTGAGTTTGTTTTTGTTTTTGTTTTTTTGATACAGGGACTTGCTAGGTTGATGAGAGTCTCACTATTTGCTGAGACTGTCCTCTAACCTGTGATCCCCCTGTCTCAGTCTTTCAAGTTCTAGGATAACAGGCATGTGCCACCATGCCTGGCTACTTTGCTGAATTTTTTAATCACTAGTAAAAGTTTTTTGGTTGAGTTTAAGTTTATTTGGTTTTCTAAGTATAAGATCATGACGTGCAAATTGAGGTATTTTCATTTATTCTTTTCTTATTTGTATTCCTTTGAGTTTCTTCTCTTTGCTAGAATCTCCAATACTATATTGGAAAGGAGTGATGATAGTAAGCATCCTTGTCTTGTTCCTGATTTTGTAGGGAGTTCTCATAATCTTCCCCATTTAATATGATGCTAGCTGTGGGTTTATTGTATATTGTCTGTATTATGTTAAGGTAAGTTACCTCTATTCAGATTCTCTGCAGTGTTTTTAGCATGAATGGATGTTGGATTTTGTCACATGCTTTTTAAGTGTCTATTGAAATTATTATGTAATTTTGTCATTAGTTCTGTTTATGTCATGAATTATGTGGATTGTTTTTCATATATTGAACCATCCTTGTAGCCATGTGATGAACCCAACTATTTCATGGTGTATAATTTTCTTGATGTGGTTTGAATGTGTGTTTCTAGTATTTTATTTAAAAGTTTTGTGTCTAAATTCAACAATGATATTGGTCTATAGTTTTCTTTTCTTGAGATGTCTTTATTAAATTTTGGTACTAATGTGATACTAGATTCATAGAATGTGTTTTGAAGAGTCCCATCTCTTTCTCTTTTATGGAATATATTGAGAAGTATTGAAGTTAGATCTTCTATGAAGCTTTTATAAAATTTGGCTGGGGAACCATCTGCATCTGAGCTTTTCTTTAATGGTAGGCTCCTTAATTGCTGTTTCGATGTCTTTGGTTGCTATTGGTTGGTTTACATTTTCTATATCTTCTTGATTCAATTTAAGAAGGTTGTATGTGTCTAAAAATTTGTCAATTTCTACTGGGTTTTCCTTTTTGTTGGAGTATAGTTTTTCAAAGTAGTTTCTAAAGATCATGGGGATTTCTATGCTGACTGTGATAATAACACTTTTTTAAATCTCTTATTTCAGTAATTTGGGTTAATCCTCTCTTTTTTTTGGTTAGATTGGCTAATGGTTTATCTATCTTGTTTATTTTTTCAAGAAACCAACTTTTGGTTTTGTTGATTTTTTGCATTTTTTGTTTTGTTTTCCACTTCATTGATTTCTTCTCTGATTTTAATGATTTTCTGTCTTCTACTGGCTTTGAGATTAGACTGTTCCTGCTTTTCAAGGGCTTTGAGGTGTATCATTAGGTTGTTTATTTGGTGATTTTCTGTTCTTATGTGAGCAATCAATGCTATAAATTTTCTTCTTAAAAGTCTCCCAGAGATTTTGATATGTGTATCTCTATTTTCAATTGTTTCTAGGAATTTTTTTTATTTCTCCTTTTATTTCTTTTATGACCCACCCATTCCTCATTCAGAAGTGTGGTATTCAGTCTTCCTGTAATTTCTCTGGGCCTTATTATGGTTGATTTCTAATATCATTTCATTATTATCTGAAAAGATGTTAGAAATTATGTCACATTATTTGAATTTGCTTGTGTTTTATTTGTGTCCCAATATTTGGTCTAATTTGGAGAAAGGTTCATGCACAGCTGAAAAAAATAAAAAAAATAAATACTGTACCCTGAAAAAACTTTGATGAAAAAAAATGTGTATTCAGCTATCGTTGGGTGAAATATTCTGTACATACCTAGTAGGTCCGTTTACTTTATGGTGTTCATTATATCTGAGACATCTTTGCTTATCTTTTGTCTGGAAGACTGATCTACTGGTGTGAGAGGAGTTTTGACGTCTCTTAGTATTATTGTATTGAGACCTAAGTGAGACTTAAATGTCACAAAGAGTTTGTTTTATAAAAGTGGTTGCACCAATGTTCAGAGCATATGTTGTTGACTATTATTAAATCCTCTTGTTGGATTGTTCCTTTTGCCAGTACTTTGTTTCTTCTGATAATTTTAACCTCGAAGTCTATTATTTATGATTCGAGAGTTGCCACCCATGCTTATCTTTGAGTTCCATTAGCATGCATTACTTTGTGCCAGTATGTCTTCTTAGTTTCTGAGTGTATCTTTAAGGTGCATTTCTTGCAGCAAGCATATAATAGATTATAACCTTTAATCAATTTTACCACCTTATGTCTTTTAATTGGAGAGTTGAGGCCATTGATATTTAGCATAATTATTTTTAATTCCTAACATTTTGAGTTGTAATTTCTATTTGAAGTAATATTTGTTTTTCTTTGCTTAGTTCATTTGATGGAAATCATCCTTTTTCGTTTTCTGGCACTTATTTTTTATTTATTTCTTGTAATTTATTTCTTTGAGTATTTTCTCTAGTGCTGGTTTGGAAGACAAAAATTCAGCTTTTGTTTGTCATGGAAGATTTTTGGTTTTCTGTCAGATTTTGAAGATGTCTTTGCTGGATAAAGTAGTCTTGGCTGCAAGTTGTTGTTTCAAGGTTTGGAATATGTCACTTCAGGCCCTCTTGGCTTTCATGACTTGGTTTGAGGAGTCTGGAGTGATTCTTATTGTTTTGTCTCTGAAGGTCACCTGGTATTTTATTCTGATTGCATTTAAGATTCTCTTCTTGGCCTCTGGGATAGTCAGCTTGATTATTATGTGGCATGGTGAACCTTTTTTATGATCTTGTCTCTATGTTTCCTGTTCCTGTATTTCCACCTTGCTTTCTATGTTTTGGAAATTTTCTGATATTATTTATCTGAAGATATTTTTATTCCTTTGGATTCAGCTTCTTGGTTCACTTCTATGCCTATTAGATTTGCTCTTTTAAAGCTATCCCAAATCTCTTGGCTACCCAGCTTATGCTGTAGAATTGATTTATCTAAATTATATACTATGCGTTCTGTTTTGGAGTGGTCATCTTCTAAGAGTCATGTTCTATTTTCCATTTGATCTGGTCTACTATCAATGGTTTATATTTATGTTTTCATTTTATTTATTGCATCATTCACTTCCTCCAGAGATTCTTTTGATTCCTGTTAAGGAAATTTTGATTGTCACTTTTGAATTCTGTGGAATCATTTTGATGCTTGAGATTGTTTTTTTTTTTTTGTGTGTGTGTGTGTGTGGTATTGTGGATGGAATATAGGTGTTTTCCAAGATATACTCCAAGCCCTATTTTATTCTTTTATTTTGAAATAGGGCCTCAACCCTTCTGTTTCATTTTCCCAAGTCCTGGGATTGAAAATGTGTGCTACCACATCTGGCATTGAGACTTTTCACAGGTAATTAGAACATATCATTATCACATGAGCCATCAAAAGCAAGAGTAAATAATTACAAATATAAGAAAAAATTGGAAAAGAAAAAGAAAATATCAGGAAAAGCATGTTATTTTAAAATATACTTCTTTAGGTTAAAGCAGCAACACAAAATTTAGAACCTAGTTAGGAATAATAGTGCATCCTTGCAATTGCAGTACTTGAGAGACTGATCCAGAAGGGTCACAGGCTCAAGGTCATAATGTAGTACCTTCATGAGATCCTGCTCCAAAATTTACAAAAAAAAAAAAAAAAAACAAGTTGAGAGTGTCAAGTGGTTCTCAGGGATAGAATGCCCCTAGGTTGAATCCCCGGTAATGTGCACACACAAACACACACATATACACACACAAATTATAACCCATCAAGAAAATTATAAAACATTCAAAAAATAACATTATGGCATATTAAATGGATATCATATATTAAGAACTCCAAAGAAAAGAATGTGAGATCTTTTAGTTCACAATGTTACAATAAGTGCATCATACAACATATTTACATTTCAACAAACTTATTGAAATATATGGCTATATATGTTCATATACATTCCTATATACACATTTATATGAAAGGGAATCTTTAAAACAAAACTTCCATTAACTTGACTGCTCTTGCAAAATGTAAAAATATTTATCTATTGATATATAAAACACCAAATATGCATGTATGATAAAAAAATAAGAAATGTTAAAATAAATGCCTGCAGACAAGACCAAAAACCTAATGTCAGAATCAGATGAACACACTAATAGGAATATCAAAGAGGAAAACTGCCTCTGGCTATAATAATGACAAGTGATCCCCAGTAGCAATGTTCTTGAGTAACAAATCATTCAAAAGTTTTATCCTCTAAAAGAAGAGAAAATTACATATTTCAAAACTTTTTTCATGATCACAATACAACCAGGTGGGAAACTGATATATACAACATGTGAATAAAAGCATTTGTGCAGGTGTTTTTTCACAGATGGAATTCCACCTTGAGGTGCCCTGTTATTTTCAAATGCTTTATCTTTTTCATTTTTAAAATGCAAAGCCCATTTGAAGATGTGTCTAAAAGGTAAGAAAACCATCGGGATTCAGGAATGGAATAGAGAAAAAAATCTTTGAAATTTAAAAAAACAAATAAAAGAATCTTTGCCTGGAAAATAAACCCTCAATTTTGTAGATATTGTGAATGTAACACTTAAATGTGATGTCCTCTGGTTCCAAATAGATCCTGCAAATTTATTGCCAAACTGTTTGAATGCTGGTCTGCAATTCTTCCTTCATTTCTTCTCAAATATCTACAGTTTCTGAATGTTTTCAACAGTATTTCAAGTTCAGTGACAGGAGAGGTGTGCAGCCCAGTCTCCTGGAAAAAAATTAATTACTAATAAAACCTATTGTGTCTTGATGTGGTGGTGCAGGTCTGTAACACCAGTGCTTGGGAGGATGAAACAGGAAGACCGCAGTTCAAGTCCAGTGTCAGCAACTTAGTGAGAACCTGTTTCACAATAAAAATAAGTAAATAAATTAAAAAATGCTGGGGGTATAGCTCAGAAGTAGAGCTCCCCTGGGTTTAATTCCCTGTATTACACACAAGCACAGACATACACACACCCACACAAACAATTATTGTTGATAAGAGGGTAATGATAGAATTTTCAACGTGAATGTGATCATAAGCTCCAATCAGATTTGATGCAAAAGGGCTGTGCATGGTAAAGTCAATAAAATATATCCTTTATATTTTTACCATAATAGCTTTGATAATAAGACTTTGATTATAAAATTATCCCATAAATGTTTTCTATTTAGAGAAAATTTCTTACTAATTAACAGTTAAATGTAAAGGTATTCATGCTGAAATTATTTCATGATATGATACATATACACTAAAACAATTCAATATTATTTACTAAAATAAATTGTGGTTCTACATCATTCCACAAAATCGAATGTTTTCATTGTACCAAAGATAATGGGAAATCTTTTCACTGTTCATCTAACTTATGTCCTCATTTCTTAGTCAGTTTATACTCATGACCTAAAATCTCAACCACATACATGCTTAAGTCTTGTTCTTTTCCTCTCCAACATATTTCCCTGGAAACATTCCAACTAAGATTAAAACCAGTATCCCCTTTAATTTATGCCTGCACATGAGCAGATGAACATGATTAGAGAAAACCAGAAAGCATTCAAATTTCACTCATCTTAAGTTTGTGATTACAAAACTTCAGGAAGTCATCCACTGTGGACATTTAGGATTTAAATATTGGTCTGAAAAAGTATAAAGCAGTTAATCTCTTAAAGGGACTTAACTTGAACAGACAAAAAAGTTAACCAAATGTTTCTGCTTCTCAGGAGACTTCATGATTTCATTAAATGTATTTTTTTACATTAATGTTCTCCATATTATTTATAAATATAAAAAATTCCAGTAGAATTTTATCTTCTTATGCAAATATCAGGCACATACCAAAAGCTCTAAGATAATAAAAATAATAATTGAGGTCTTTCTTCAGCTTAAGTAGCCTATGAAATTGAATAAGTTTTACATGCAGAAATATTAGACATTTTGTTATTCTCACCAAGCAATAAGCCAGGTTTAGGACAAAAATTTGTAATCTTAGAGACATCTAGATATGATGGAGTAATATTTTGCAACATTTAGTCCATGTTTTTATTCTCTAATCATTACTTATATTTGTATTTACTTTACACAGTCATTCCATGGTATCCATGAGTGATTAGCTTCAGTACTTCTAATGGATACCAAACTCTGCAGATGCTCAAATCCCTTATATAAAATGGTGTAGTATTTGCATATAAACTATGTATATATTTCTGTTTACTTTAAGTAATTTCTGCATTATTAAAAATACTTAATACAATATAAATTTTACATAAATAGCTATTTTGTTGTTATGAGAATAAGAGCAAGAAAAACTGTCAACATGGATTTTCCAAATATTTTAAATTCATGGTTGAATCCACAGATGAAGAACCCACAGCTACAGCTATCTAGTATTCTTCATCTTCCTGATATGACTCCAGATTATCAAGTAGTTCTACTCTATTCCAGCCAACAAGAAGGAGTAAAGACACAGAAAATCATACACAGAGACTTTTTTCCCATATTGTCACTTAAAATTTATTTACAATTAAGTTACACAGCAACTTTACACAGTATGAGATGGAAAGGAAGGAAGGAAGGAAGGAAGGAAGGAAGGAAGGAAGGAGGGAAGGAAGGAAGGAAAGATGGAAGGAAGGAATTTTATAAATCACACTTGTTAGCCTTCTATATGTATATGTGCATACCATAAATATTATACATAAATGTTATATTATATACATATATTTTACATATATGTATTACATATTATATACATATACAGATATATGTGTGTTATACATATTTTGTTATTGTGGAATATATAGAAGGAGAATATAAACCATTAAAAGATAACTGTCTGCTATCCCACAAATACTTGCTATGCACTAGGTACAATGGATATGGACTAAACTTTTAGATCATTGAAATAATTATGAGGTTAACTTGTATTTGATAATGCATTATATTACCACACCTAAAAAATGGAAAGGGATGGGATATACAATTAAAATGGTTATCTCTTGTTGTCCATCCCTAGTTGGAGTGATACACTGCTCCATTTTAATGATGTAAGAAATAATTAACAAAATTTCTCAATAAGCATTAACAAATTGGATCATATTTATACATGTTTTAAATTTCAAAAGTAGTTGAAAAATAACTATATATTAGTAAAATGAGAAGGTACCTATTATTAAATCCTTTCAATATCAAAGAGATATAACAGATTGTTTTACTAAAAGTGCCATTATTCCAAATAAATTAGGATATTAGAATACTTCCTTCAGTAATGTAAACATATCAAATTGGAAAACTTAATTTTACTTCTAAAAGTGATAAAATATAGTTATAGCCTTAAAGTAACAGAAAAATATATTGTTTCATAGATTTACCTGAATAAAATTAAAATATTTTAAATACAGGAAACATCATGGTCATATCTTTTTTTTAATTTTTATTTTTATTCATATATTGTAAGCATACATCTTTGTTAGGTACAAATTGATAACGATATATGTGCTCACAATTATCATGGTCATATCTATAAGAAACACAATTGATAAGACATTGACATAAACCATAAAATGCCAGTGTTTTATAAAATAGATTTTCCCCACTAGATCAAGTATATGAAAGTTTGAACATGAATAGTTATGTACTAAGAAATATAATGCAATCATGTGTGGATGATTCCTTCTTACAAATTTCTTTTGTTCTTTCCAGTTCTGGCATCATACTGGAAATAACTCCTTGACCTATATAGATATTTAAAATCATTCTGAATTTAAATTTTGTGTTAATCAGATTCTCTGTGTCCCCCTTTGGAAACTGCAGTGAAGTTTGGCTTTTGAGAAGGGAGTCTTCTATATTTAAGGATATATTTTAGGCTCTTTTAAAAGGATCAACTCTGTTTTATGGAGAGCCACATGCTTAAATGGAGATCTGCTTAAAATATATTATATCTATTTGTTTTGTGATTTTCTAAATGGACAGCAATTACTTTAATAGGATAAATGAATTGAAGGTTCTGTTATGTACTCAGGTACTCTTTCAGAGGTGAAAGATACAATGAAAAGAAAGGCAGTTAACTCTATTGTTAAAGAACTTACATTATGGAGTTTCAGCCACAGTTATATTTTCCCTATGGAAAGGATATTTCTTGGAATAATAAAAATAATCAATAAGCCCAAGAAGGATGTTGGATGCCATAAAATGTTTCCTCCTTTAAGTATAGTTATTGTACTGGCTTCTCAGGGACACTTCTCAGTACCTTGATACTTATATAAGCATCATATATGTAATTATACATTATAAATGTATTTTCCCCGCTGCATACCTTCTATTTCCCAGAAAGGCATTATACAAGGTAATTCAGACAAATTTAAGTCTTGCAAAAAATAAGAAAAGAAAAATTATTCCCATTTTTCAGAGAAAAATAATTTGTGAAAAGCATGGAAGAATTTAATCAAATTTAGTTATGTAACTTTAAGTGGTCATATGAAAATGCAAATTAAGGATCCTTCCACCCTAATCTACTCTATCACTTTGTAGGAAAGCATATGTAACAACATATCATATGCTTATGTGGTTTATATCAATGTGTAATTTTTGTTGTATTTCTGATCTACAGATTTTACAGTGTTGTGAAGGATACTTTAATAAAAATAGCAATTTGAGCAGAGTGTGGTGGCACATGCTTGTAATCCCAGAATTTGGGAGACTGAAACCAGAGGATCCGGGTTCGCAGCCAGCCTCAGCTACCTAGTGAGGCACTCCACAACTTAGTGAGACCCCGTTTCAAAAATAGGGCTAGGGGTACAGCTCCCAGAGGTAGAATGCCCTTGAGTTCAATCCCCAGTACCTCAAATAAATAAATAAATAAATAAATAAATAAATAAAAATAGCAATTTGTTTTTGTATCATTGAATTACTGTCACTGATGATTTAAGAGAAAAATGCAAAGGAAAATTACTGTGTTTCAAAAAAAAAACAGTTTTAAAGCCAATAAATTAATATTTAAGAATTTGTGGAAATGACAAGACTCTTAATAAGTCCACTGTTATTGTGTTCTAAAAAAGTTTAAACAATTTTGAGTTGCCCTTTTAGAGGCTCTTTTGTGTTGATTAAATTGTCTTTTTGAGTCTGTCTCTCATGATATAAAATAATCCCGATTTGCTTCCAAAAACCCCCACAAATTATGCTTTTCTCACTGTAGAATGAGTCCAAACCCAATAACTGAATTTGCTCAGGACCTTAGATTTCTACATAATTTGGAAATAAAGTTGCACTTAAAAAAAAAAGAAGCTCAGAGGCAAAAATACCATTTACAATGTGACTTAATAATTAAATCAAGCATCATTCTTCCCTAAACACCTATTGGAACAACACTCAGTAACATGGTCCACAAGAACTTGGAGTGTGGTTAAAGAATGTCAGATTTTGGGTTCATAGCCCAAGCACAAAGTAATAATTACTATGAATATGTTTGGAGTAAGCTGGATCTCAGTATATATTAGCCCTTCTTTGCCTACTAGCCTCCCAGATTAATTGACAAATTTACCCATGTCACATCTTTCTTCTAGTATGAACTCACCTAAGAGATAAAGTTCTAGGTTCCACAATAGATTCTGAATGTCTTTCCAGAAGGGCACTCAGTACCTAACACTTATCTCAACTGTGGAGGACTTAAAATCTCTTCTAATTAACTGATTTAACTTCCTTTTATGCTCTGTAACATACACATAAATACAATAGTAAATTTTATGAAACTCATGCTTTTCTCAATTTGATTCAAAATTTTAAATTTAATTTGATGCATATTCTATCTGTATAGCCTTCCTATGTTGTTTTGTAACATATTTCTTTCTATCTAGAATGCTCATCATCTTTCCAACTCCCTCTCCTCCACCAATCACATTGTATTTGTCCTTTAAGACCTACCTAGCTTTTCCTTGAAATTCATTCTTGTCAACCCAGAAAAAATAAATCTATTTTCTCTTAAATTACATCTGCAACTTAATTTCCATTTATGGCATTAATCTTGTGATACCTGTTTATTATTTCTTACATATGTTTTTCTCTCCTAATTATAAACATGGATCTTGACAGGATCTATTTGGATTCATCATTGTACTCAACTCTCACTAAGCACATAATTTCTTTTACTTTTTAGCTATTCAACAAAATTGGCTAAATTTCCCCATTCCCAGTATTGTTGAGTGATGTTATAATTTGTATCACTCACCCTGCTTAATTTACCATTTCATTTCTGGTCCTGCACACTTTCCAGACACCTCTTAAATCTTTCACTCTTACAGGTATCTGCACTGCAATGCTTCCTAGTAGGGCTTTCTCTAAACACAAAGAACTATAATTTAAAAAATACCTTGTGCGAATTACAAGGAATCTGCTATAACAGCAGTTTGTTTCTATTTTTTTCTGAGCCCAAACTCAATTTATAGGACCAAGTTCCATTTCTTTACAAATTTGTATACCAAGTATTGCTTTTTAAAATGAGAACATGTGGTCCTATTTTCAAGCACGTATTGAAGGTTAAAAAGAGCATGTTTTAAATAGAAAAATAAGTTACACAATATTCAATGATTAATGAAACAAAAATGCAATTTGGTCATCACTAAATTTCAAAAGTAGAAAAAATGTTAGATATCATCATGTCTGGTCTCATGTGTCATCTGATCAGAAGATGTTCAGATAGCTTAACCAAGAATGAGAATAGAAACAGGTCTCCAGACAAAGGTTATCCAAAGTCCTTTCTATTTCACACTTCTATTGTAGATTTAGAATTACAGCTTGGAAATATTTTCTATGGTATTATCATTTAATTAAAAAAAAACATGGTGTACAGAAGAAAGCCAGATATATTTAAATTGTTTACAAAAAGCTTCTACTTTCATTAATAGTGTCACAAACCAGTTGTGGTAATGTACGCCTGTAATCCAGTACTTGGAAAGCTGAGAAAGGAGGATCACAGGTTCAAAATAAACCTTAGCAACTTAGTGAAATCCTCAGCTTCTTAGCAGGACCCTATCTCAAAATAAAAATAAAAAATAAGATAAAAATAGTGGTGATGTGTCTCAGTGGTTGAATACCCCTTGCTTCAATCCCCTGCACCAAAAAAGTGATATTTTTTACTTACTATTTTAAATTCAAAGGAAGCAGTAGGGAAATAGAGTAATGTGTGCCCACATGGTCATAAGATAATTCAGCAGAACACTGTTGAGAAAACACAAAGTAAGCATTTGTCATTATATCCCAACCTCAACACTAGATAATGAAAATGCAGCATATATGTATATATATTTAATCTTTATTAGTCTATTTAATATAGAATAATTTTCTAGACTCATTTATGAAGATGATATGAGTAATTATTTTTCAGGTGGTTTCTTATGGTAAAACTACATCAAAATGTATGATGGTCTCTCAAAAGATCACAATGCAATAGAAGGGATATATGGAGACTATGCACCAATGGAAGGCATTTTTAGAGAAAGAAGATAAAATCTGTGAATACCACATTCCCATACTCTAATCATTTATTATTAATTTTATTATAAAAATGGCTAAATAAAAATGTTCGAATATACTTAAAAAGTTCTACAAGTCGAGAGAACATAGAAAGGGTATACAAATATTTTTCCTGAAAAGAAATTTACTATTTTTATATAATTTTGCAAGCCAAAGGAATGCACCTAAGTTTCATACATTTTAGAAAATAGTATATCTTTTATCTTCGTATTCACTTACCCAAGACACAGAAAACCTAATGTGTTTATATTTGTAAAACACTTCGGAAATCTCATCTGAAACATACTAACAGTGGAAAATACAATTATCTTCTGAAGAACTAAATAATTCAATTGAATGCAATAGATATAACAAGCAAATGTATCTGCTTTGAACAAAAGGTCTAGTTAGTGTTTTAAAATTCATGCTTCCTATTCTTTCTCTTTTGTTTCTAGGCAGCAATTTCCTCATCTTAACTTAGAAGTTACTATTTCTGTTTGTATTCCTATGGCTAGTTCAGTCACTCAGAACAAGATCTCCATAAAAAAACAAACAAAAAACCCCCCAAAAACACACAAACAAAAAACTGTTCTACCCAACTATGTTTTAGGATAGCATAGTTAATCTTATATTAATCAGAATTGTGGACAGATTTCTTCTGAAGAAACTGAATAACAACATGTTTATACTTTACTATTATAAAATAAAAATATTCATGTATCTTTTCAGTACCAATTCTTAAAGAGAAGCCAGATTTATTGATTTCTTATATTATTATTATTATTTATTGGATATAAATTACTATATTTCATCAATGTATTCATATAAATTGCTTCTGAATAGACAGGTAACAAAGTTATTTTATTAATACATGATATGAATAAGAGACTACTAATTCATGAAGTATCAATCTGGAGAAAATCAGTAGTATATCATGATCATGACTGGATAGTACCATTTTGATATGATTGCAGAAGAATAAATTAGTAATTTTTTTTTTGGCTTGGCAAAGAGATTTTACCTTTTACAAAAAGAGTCTTTCAACTAAGGAAGCCAGGTATGCAAGCACACTGGACCAAAAGCCTGCCCAGTATTTATATTTCTGCACTATATTCTTTATTGGTAGGAGTGTGGTTTTATACTCTTAACATGATTGACTGTTTCATCTAGAATAGAAATACTAACTTTATAAAAGAATGAGAGCTTATACAAGATTATAAAATATTGGTTTCTTAAATTAAGCTAATCTTTTGATGGAAAATATTTAATTATACTCTCACACTTCCCCCTCTTTATTATACATTACTATTATTTTCTTCAAATTCTGTTAGTCTATCGTAACTTTCACTTTTGAAGGTATCTAACAAGATATTATAAGAATCATTAACTCCAGCATTCTCAGCTAATTTAGATGTAAAGCTGAATGATTTTCCCCAGGTCTTTTTATTGGTAGCATTTAGTTGTTTAGCTATTCCCTTAATGGAATCTCAGGTATAGCTGACAAATCCATGATGATTATATTATAAATAATTAGTTCACTCTACATTAAAAAAAACAGTGTACAAACTAGCATATCGACTATTATCACCCTGTATATTAGTACTAATAATTTGCTTATTATAAGGGTTATCCACTACTCTCTGCCCTCTATTTTTTACATATTTAGCAGAGCTGTCTGTAAATAAAACATCTTATTTTTCCTTAGGTGTCTGATGGTCCTGGGCCTGCAAAACCTCAAGAGGGACAGGTTCAGTTGTATAGCATCTTACAAGTACTCTGTTGAAGAGAGGTTTGGAGCATCAGTGACATATCTCTTCTGTGAGTCTAAAAACAGAAGTACCATTATAAATTTTAATGCAACTATTTAAATGACTCCATGAGTATTGCTCTCCCTTTATACATCAGAACATCATACTAATTTATACTTTACTGCTTGATATTCAAGGTCAAATAGGTGGCTGTATGTTGAGAAAACATACATTTTTATAAAATCATTTTCTTGTTAAGGTCAGTCAAGGCTCCTTAGAGTTACTCTTAGATATTTTGTGAAGCTTTTCCTCTATGAGCTGTGTCATTTGCCAGGATGGGTCATGGTCTTGCTGACCATTTGGCTTCCCTTGATGCATAGGGGAAATTTCCCTCTCCTATGACTCTCTTTTTGTAGAACATGTGCTCATGGCTCTCAGTCTCTGGAGACTTTTTTTGGGGAGGCTATATGACTTACCAGAATTGTAGGGCCCTTAGTGAAATCCTGTCTTCCCCTGAATCTTATATGACATTGGAGGTGAGGGCCAAAATATTGGCTGTGCTTTCTGAGCTCTTTTATTTCTTTTTTTTTTTACCCTTCTAATTTATTTTTTATTTTTTTTAAAATTTTTTATTGTAGTAATTCGTGCAATATAGCATACATCTTTGTTAAGTACGAGTTGTTAACAACATATTTCCACACGATTCTCATTTGACCCCTTCCCCAATTCCCACCCCAATCCCCTCCCCTTCCCTCCCCTTCAGGTTCACTTCGGTGAGTGACCTTGATATGATTGTGTAATTACATCATGTGCTTTAGGGCGTCCCTCTGCCCCCTGCGTCCACTACAATTAAATCAACTTTGTTGCTTATCGAGGATCTCTCCTTTCATCTGGAGACCCTCCTATGCCCCATCTTCTCCCTAGCATCCACCCGACTCTGCTAAAATGAAGTTTACTAAGTAATCAAAGGCCTAACAATGAGAGTATAAACAAGAGATTATCTTGATAAGACATAAAGCCTTTCCTCTTAAACTAGTTATTCATAATGTTATTATGAGCAGATAACCTTACTGTTTAAATATAAGGAATATAGAAAACTATTTTAATAAAAATGCAAAATGTTTGCTCTCTAGGTTGATTTTTGTAAATTCTTAACAGCAGCAGATTAATGTAAAGAAAATATAATTGCTTTAAACATACAATCAATGCATTGTGATTTTAAATAAGTTTTATCATTTAAAAATCATTTAAACCCGGCGAGGTGTGGTGGCGCACGCTTGTAATCCCAGCATTTGGGAGGCTGAGACCGGAGGATCCAGGTTCGCGGCCAGCCTCAGCTACCTAGTGAGGCACTCCGCAACTTAGTGAGACTCGGTTTCAAAATAAAGAATAAAAAATAGGGCTGGGGGTATAGCTCGGAGGTAGAATGCCCCTGAGTTCAATCCCCAGTACCGCAAAAAAA